>CM045944.1:1475000-1747500 GCA_025177825.1 Aechmea fasciata | reverse complement strand
TCCCGGAGTTGTTCCTGCTCCAATAGAACCCAAAGCCCTGTGACTCTTAGACCCGTGCGTCATCGGTCCACGTCGAAAATTATGTCTCTTTATTCCACCTACAGAAAGAAGCGGAAGAGAAGCAGTTAAGCACAACTTAATATGTAGAAATATGCGAGTACCCAGCCAATGCAAACTGAAACTGTAAGTCATCACTCCATACATTCGTTTGCCCCAACTTCGGGTAGGGCAGACAATCCAGTTCAATATTCGTGAGCCAGCTCGTGTCCAGTTCAAAAGAGGATCGAAATTGAATCTCATTTAATAAATAAGCCAAATATGAGCTAGATTTTTCAGCTCGATACCTTAGCGAGCCAAACATAAGCTAGTGTCATCTCGCTCGTGTTTGGCTCGATATAGCTCGAAGACATATTTATATATAATTATACAAATAAAATGTAAATTACTCTTTGGATTTTGGGCCAACCAAAATGTAAAGAGGCCCATAGTTTGTGAATTTCAACCATTAGATCAAGATCTAATGGATAGAATTCTAGAGTTCCTTTTGATGCGCGTGCGTGTGTGTGTGTGTGTAAGCTTTTAATCCAAGCCCTAATTCCTTCCAATCTTTCATCCAGTAATAGGGCTAGCAATCCAGCTTGCTATTCGCGAGCTCGTGTTGGAAAATCGAATAATAAGCAAGTTGAATACGAGCTGGATTTTTTAGCTCAATATTTTAATGAGCCAAACACGAGCTAGTCTCTAATACTTTTGATAATGCTTTCGAGCTGAACATTAGCTGGCACCACCTCGCTCGTCTTCGGCTCGTTGCCAGCCCTAATTTGGAGTATGCATATGTACAGTAGATGTACATACAGGAATCCGGAAAAGGCCTCACAAAGAAATGAAATTAACATTAGTATGTTCCCACTAACTTCCGACAAAAAGCGAAGTTCAAACTTCCAAGTACGGTACAACAAAAGCTAAACATAGATAATATGTCATATTCTAAAGATAAATTGTATTATCCGCAAAAGCTTATAGTTCCTTACATGTAACAACCACTAAAAATCAACACACACTATTCCAACTTCATGCAGTTCACAATCATAGATCAACAGCTGACTTCCATGACCTGCAAAAAGCACATTTTTTCCAGGTACATACGAATATATCAGACTTAGGTTGGCAAAACCTCGAAATGCAAGTCACTGTTAAGTTATAGTGACCAAACTCTGAATGCAACTTGTGTCAGCTACAACTAGGAAAACCTAACTACAGGTTTGTACCACTTCCAGCACAGACATCCAAAAAAATTATCCTGGCAAACTCCACTGGAAAGATTTTGAGCCACATCACGGAGCAGGCAAGACTTAAGTAAAGACACAACTACTGGAGGTTTACTCAAATTTAAACTCGCAAATAAAAATAACTATGTCCGACTTTATTTGTTACTAGCAGGATGAAAATGGTTATCTGAGCTAGAAATCCGACTAAATTTCACAGTATTGTTTTTTGAAAATTGCAACATTTCCAAACCACTGTCTAGGTCAGCTAAGATCCAATACCAGATCATTTAAGTGCAAAGAAACTCTAGCTATTTCCAAGTCTATTAATGTCTAGCGTTGACACAAATCAAATGTTTCCTTCGGCACTTCGATTTAGTTGTAATGAAAATCGGTGAATCTCATCTTCTTCACGTTTAGATAACCCCATGTCAATAGCACTTACTTTTCATGCTTATGGAATAGAATACATCAGTGTACTGCTCTAGTTTGCAGCATACACAATTGTGCTAGTCACTTATTCCTGAAGAAGTATTGCGCATGGTGATTATAAAAAGAAGCAGTGTACTGCTCTAGTGTGCAACATACACAATTGTGCAGAGACTTATTCGTCAAGAAGTATTATACATGGTGCTGAGAAGGAAGAAATGGCGATGATAAGAAGCAGTGTACTGCTCTAGTGCGCAACAGACACAGTTGTGCTAGCAACTTAATCATGAAGTAGTCTTACACATGGTGGTGACAAGGAAGAAGAAGAATAAGGTGGTGAGAAGGAAGAAATGGTGACAATAAGAAGAAGCAGAGTACTGCCCTAGTGCGCAACATACACACTTGTCAGCAGTGTACTGCTCTAGTGCGCAACATACACAATTGTGCTAGTGACTCTAATCGTGAACAAGTCTTACACGTGGTGGTGAGAAGGAAGAAATATTTCAAGAAGAAGAAGAAGAAGAAGAATTTCTCCCAAGCTGTAATCTGAAGCTGTGACAAATCAAATTAAGCAACAACAAATTTCTCTAAGCTACATGCTCTTCATATCTGACGTGGATGAAGAAGAATTTTATGTTTGGCTTAACTTTCGTACAAGATATTTCTCAAATTTGTGTCAAATCAAATAAAGTTAAACCAAATTTCTCTAAGGCTGCATGCTCTTCATATCTGATACACAAATCAAATAAAGCTAAACCAAATTTCTCTAAGGTAGCATGCTCTTCATATCTGATATTGGTATAATGCCACGTTAGCTGCAACCACAAATATGGCACAACAAAATAGTAATGAAAAAGCTCAACAGCAATAGATCTCAACCTCCATTGCTCAAACTAGAAAAAGTCAAAAGCTGTGCCTTTGCATGATATTCACACAAATATTGAAAAGCTATATAGTGCGTAATCAAATGCACTAATTCTTTTACCATCTTGTTACATCATTCAAGATCATCTGTCTCCTAATCTGCTCTGGTAACTTCAACCCGAGCTTGCATATGACACTTTTTTTTTTTTCTCGTTCAACGACATGCAATTCAGCGTGAATTGAATCGCTTTTCTTTAGATGAAATCGGGAATCTTAGGAATTAGAGCAAGTTATCATAATTAGAGAGCCTACGCCTGTCATCAACATCGCATTCATCCGAACAGGTGAATGATAGCAAGAGTGCATTCATCCGAACAGGTGAATGAAAGCAAAAGCGAAGTTCTCCTCTTGTCAAAAAGTAAAACTAATCTAGTTTGTTCCTTTGGGTTCTATTTGGATGTATGAATATCTTATTCGGTATATCCTCTTAATTTACTCAAAAAATTTATACATTTGGTAGATAAGGAGTGTGATCAAATGTTTAGCATACAATACTAAATTTGGCCTTCTAGTCATTTCCTTAGAATAATAAGATAAATCACCTTGCAGGTGAAATATACTATCCTACCAAATCTACCAAATCATAGAGAGCAAGACCTTTGAAGAGGCAGAAATCAAACTCCTAGCTTACAGTTATACTAGAAAATCCTCATATACCGAATGATTTATTCTTAGATAACTTATTACGACATCCAAACAGGGCCTTAGTGAACACATGGGTTCAAAAAGGGCTTATCGGAAACCCATATCATCTTTTCATCTAGAGACTTAGGCCCCCTATTTGAATGCATAAACATATTATTCAGGACATTCCTTTGATTTGCTCGACAAGTACATACTATTGATAGATGAAGAAGAGTGTGATCAAATGTTCAGCATGGAATACTCCATTCGGCCTTCGAGTCGTTCTTTTCGTAAGATAAAATATAAACTTTTCAATTAAGCAAGAAAAAGAAAAAAAAAAAAAAAACCAAAATCCTAGCTTCCAATGGCAGAACAAAATCACTGTCCCTAATGATAAATTATCATGGGATATCTGATTCCCACATCCAAACAGGGCCTTTTGAATGGGGACAGATAAGAATGGAATGAAGGAGTACACAAACGAGAGGGTGGTTAGTTCGTGGACCTTGGAAGCCTTTGCCGATGGAGTTGCCGGAGACGTCGACGAGGTCGCCGTCCTTGAAGAGGTGGTCGAGGGCGAGGGCCTGGCCGGGCTCGAAGCCGTCGAGGGACAGGAGGCGGAACTCCTGGAGGTGGCGCATGGGGGCGGCGCCGGCCTTGCGGAGGTGGCCGAGCTCGGGGCGGGTGAGCTTGGTGTCGCGGACGCGGCGGTAGCCGATCTGGACGGCGTCGTAGCCGTCGGTGGCGGCGGTCTTGAGCTGGGTGACGACGTTGCCCTCGCGGAATCCGACGACGGTGACGGGCACCGCCGCGCCGCCCTCCGGCTCGAAGTAGGTCATCATCCCCAGCTTCGTGCCCATCACCCCAACCCCCGCCTCCATGCTGCTCCGCGTCGCCACCCGCACCACCACCGTCCGCCCCTCTCGCCTCCGAATATTTACGCCGGGTAGCCGGACGGAGAGAGGAGAGCAGCACAAGCAGAAGGAGGAGGAGAATGAGGACCGGAGGGAGGACGAGGACAAGGATAGGGATGCTGCCGCCATGGTGGCTGAGATGGGATGGCGCGACGTCAGAGAGAAGAAGAGCGAAGAAAGAAGAGTGCTTTCTGTTGCACACTGCTAATAAGAGGAGGAGGAGGAGCTCCGTATGGGACGAGTGGCGCAGCGGGGCTCTCAACCTTGTTATCCTCTCGCCCTTGGTTCGTTTTTTGACCAAGAAAACCCACTGGAACCGAGCGAACCCACCCAGAGCAAGCGGTAAATGGCTCGGTAGTTGGCAACGAAAATCCAAATTCAAATAATAGTTTATTCATATTTTCAACTAAATTTATTTTTAAATAAAATAAACTAAGCGAAAGTAGCTATTTATTTTTCCACAAAAAAAAAAAAAAAACCAAAACAACCCACCAGAAGTCCCTATTTTCATTTTTTTTTGGCTAATTTTATTCATATACTTATTATAAAGATATTAAATTAGAAAAATGTCTTTGTACAGTTTAGATGATTATATTTGTCCCGCTAAATTTTTTTTATATATTTATATTTGTTTTTTCTAATTTATTACTGATAATTCACTATCTATTTTTAATAATTACTAATTACGTGCTTGTAAATTTTTTACTCTTAGATATACTACTTTAATTATTTTTATCCGTTAGATTATACTATTCAACCATCCACCCACTCAACTTTAAGGGGCCCACATCATCCTAAATACACATCCCTTAATTCAAGTCAAAACTTACGTATTAATGACTTTACTTTTAAAAACATAGAGCTTAATTTTATATATATATATATATATATATATATATATAGAGAGAGAGAGAGAGAGAGAGAGAGAGAGAGAGAGAGAGATTTGGGCTAGAATACTATTGATAGAAAACGTAATTTTGCTATCAAGTTTTTAAATTTCCCTTGATCAACTCTTTTCATTATTTCTAATCATTGGATTAAATACTATAAACCAAATGGGGACCACTCAACTCTAACTGACTAATATCATTCTAACCCTACAATTTCTCATCCAAGGGTTAAAAACTTGATAAAGAAAAAGAACGTTTTGCTATCAATAGTATTCCAACCTAAGTATATATATATATATATATATATATATATATATATATATATATATATAGGTCACTTTATTATACTATTATGAGTATTGGAGCCATCGTACTCATAACTTTTTGGCCGTTGAGATGAAAAAATGTGAGGCTAGGATAAGAGTGATTACGGTTAGATTGATAGTGGGTCCCCAGGGTTAAGTAGGTGGTTGATTGAATAGTATAATCTAACGGGTAAAAATGATTAAAGGGTGAATCAAATGGCCAAAAAGTTATGAGTACAAGAGCCTCTATACTCATAAAAGTATAGTAGGACTATATATATATATATATATATATATATATATATATATATATATATATATATATATATATATATATAACTAGGCTATTATGTTATTAATAGCACCAAGTCATTGGTGCTACTAAGTTTTTAGTAGTTGGATTGAGAGATGTGCGGTTAGGATGATGTGGGCCCCTTAGAGTTAAGTTGGTGGTTGGTTGAATAGTATGATCTAGCAGGTGAAAATCATCAAAGGGTGGATCTAACTGGAAAACTTGGTAGCGTGGAGACCTCCGTCTTTATTAATAGCATAGGATTTATATATATATATATATATATATATATATATATATATATATATATATATATATATATATATATATATATATATATATATATATATATATATATATATATATATATGTCCCATTACTATACTATTATGAGTACGATCGCCTCTTACTCATAAATCGTTTCGATGATAGAGCTTCCGAATCGACGATCCATACCATTAAACATTATTTATAGCATTTAAAACTTCTAGAAATCAAATTATATAATATTTCGACATCATTTACCTTACGATCGAGGTCACAAATTTGATAATTTTTAATGGCGGTATGGGATACTTGCTAGTTGAATAGTGTAAAAGAATCAGAATTTGTTGAATTTTTGATAGAAAATTCTATTCACTACCTAGATAAAGATCAATAACTCCAATCTTGAATTGAATGATCCGATCATCTTTTTTTAGGACGTCGTTTGATTTTGACCGTTCATTTTATGTCCGCTTGATTGACTTTATTATGATTTTGAAAATTTACGAAATTTATTTTCTACGAGTTTCAATACTCTAGATCATATTTAACTAAGTGGATCGTCAATTCTAAGCTCCATCATCGAAAACAACTTATGAGTAGTAGGGCTCCAATACTCATAATAGTCATAATATATATATATATATATATATATATATATATATATATATATATATATATATATATATATATATATATATATATATATATATATATATATATATATATATATATATAGAGTCGGACTGGGCTACTATTAGTAGTAAAATCCTATTGTTGCTACCAGTTTTTTAACCCTTGGATCAGCTCTTATCATTATTTCTAACCATTGGATTAAATACTATAACCCATTGGGAACCACTCAACCCTAGGGTGACACTTAACGCTAACTACCTAATATCATCCCGACCCTACAAATTTTCATCCGAGGGTTAAAAACTTGGTAGTAAAAAGGGCGTTTTACTACTAATAGTATTCCAGCCTAATTCTATATATATATATGAGTAGGGCTACTATACTATTATGAGTATAGAACCCTTACTACTCATAAGTTGTTTTCAATGTTGGGGTTTTCGAATCGGCGATCCACACCGTTAAACATGATCTAGAGTATTTGAAACTTGTAGAAAATAAATTTCGTAATTTTTCAAATCATTATAAAGTCCATCAAGCGGGCATAAAATGAACGGTCAAAATCGAATGACGTCCTAAAAAGGATGATCGGATCCTTCAATTCAAGATCGGAGTTATTGAGCTTTATCTATGTAGTGAATAGAATTTTCTATCAAAAATTCAATAAATTTCGATTCTTTTACACCGTTAAACTAGCAAGTATCCCATACTGGCAGTTAAAAATTGTCAAATTTGTGACCTCTTGATCGTAAGGTAAATGATGTCGAAAAATTATAAAATTTTATTTCTAGAAGTTTTAAATGCTCTAGATAATGTTTAACGGTGTGGATCGTCGATTCGTAAGCTCTATCATCGAAAACAACTTATGAGTACGAGCGATCGTACTCATAATAGTATAGTAGCGACTCTATATATATATATATATATATATATATATAACTAGGCTACTATGCTATTAATAGCACCAAGTCATTGGTTGTACCAATGACTATATATATATATAGTCGAGCTAGAATACTATTGATAGTAAACGGATTCCGTTGCCAACCATTTGTTTTCGATGATGGAGCCTCCAAATTGACGATCGACACTGTTGAACATGATCTATATCTGTCACGCCCCGGGACCCAGCGGAAGCCCGCCTGGCGTGCCTGCACCGCCGTACGTCTACAACATACAAGGCGTCTAAAGAAAAGCGATAAATAAAACAACAAGAAAGGAGCATCTACAAGTAGCAAAGACAACTAGATACTATGAATAGGAAACAAGGAACTAGAATCCACTATGAAGCTATAAAAGTAAAACAACAAGTATACCATAAACAAAAGCTAGAAAAGAGTACATGGTAGTCTCTATACATGGATACAAAAGTCTCTCTCTCACAAAACACCAAAAAGAGAGGAATAACCACCTAAACAGTGGTAAGAAGCTAACTATCTATGCGATCCCCTTGCCGCGATCCCTTGCCTCCGCCGGTGCCGAAGGCTCTGAAACACATAAGAGATAGAGGGCGTGAGAACTATTAAATAATAGTTCTCAGTGGGCAATTACTGACTTCAGTTGCATGCTCCACTAGGCCCAAAACGAAACAAGCAAGTGGGTAAGTATAAACGAAATAAACGACAAGTAAACTGCTAAACATGATATCTCTACTTAGCATGAATAAGCATAAGTAAGCAACTATTCTAAACATGAATAGTAAATATAAGCAACCAGTCCAATGACCCCAATGTGATAGTAAGATGTCCAAGTTTATTATTCTAGTTCAAGTCCAATATCAGTTAACTGTTCAAGTATCAATCCGATAAGACCCACCCGAAGGCTGTCTGTATGGCCTGAAGATCCACCCGAAGGCTGTCTAACCGATGCCGGGCCTAATGGCCCCGTGGTAGTCACATCCCCACCATAGAAATGATCCTGTCACACGGCAATTCACTTCGGAGCCCAATCCCGCATGGCGAATAAGTATCGCGTTGGCCAACTCAGGAGTGCCGGCTTGTAGGGAACGACCCTCACAAGCATGTGCGAATGAGTACAATGGCATATAGTCACGAGATCCGTCACAAGTCTCAAGTCATCATGTCTAAAATATAGAAAGTAAAGCTACTGTGTCCAAGGCATATCTCTATGTCATCATGTCTCTAACATGGAATATAGTAGATGTTCAATGGCCTACGTCAATGTCTCTATGTTGCAATTTCACAGTTTTCTAAGTTAAGTGCCGCTTTATGACACTTAAGCTTTCTAAGTCCCAACATGAGTTTGATGTTTACAAATACTTTAATTGAGCTAAATAAAACAATAAAAGGCACCTTCCCAAGTGCCCACGAAAACCACCCACACATGCATGCAAAATAACCCAGATTGCTCTACTACATAGAGTGAAATTTTTATCATACATAAGGCATGCATTTGAAGTATTCTAAAATTCATAATAATTCTATTTAGCATGAATATGCATTCAAAATAAATAAACCAAACCAAATAAGCACTTAGGAGATATTTTCTCCTATGCTTATGAAGCCAAACCCATCGAGTGCTCCAAGTATTGCTCCGAAACGCTAACGAAGCTTCAATCTATACTCCTTGAGTCCTAAGAAGTAAACCCTAGGAGTTACAAGCTAAGAAGATGAACCATGTGTTCAATCTTTAAGAAACTCAACAAAAGGGTAAAGAAAACTCACCAAATGCGAAAGAAGCTCATTCGATCTCCAAATGGGAGTTAGAGTCCTTACAATCCAACCTAAATGAAGGTTCTAAACCCATCAATTAGGTCCCAAAGCCCCCAAAATAAAAATCCCCAAAAACAACCCTAAAATTTCATTCTAGGATTTCATGTGCTAAAAAAGCAACAAAACTCAAACGTAGAGGAAAAGACCAAGGTACAAACCTCTAAGAAGCTCTAATCCAAGATCAAAGTGCTCTAGGGTTGAAGTCTCAAGCTCCACGAAGCTCCAATCAAAAGCCTCAAGTCTCCAAGGGTGAAGAATGGGGAGAGGAAGATGACCAAAGCCTCCAATGCTTGCTCACCTTCTCCTTCTCCTCTCCTCTTCTCCTTCTTCTCTTCATTCTCCTTCTCTTTCTAAGTGCTAAAGAGTGTGAGAGAGGGTATGAAATGAGAGGAAAGAAGAAGAGGCAGCCATATAGGCCCTCTATTGTAACAAAATCCCGAAAAGTTCCTCTACATTGCAATCTGCGCACCGCTGTTCCGCGCTGCTCGAGTCCGGACTTCACGGCCAAGACCGGTCTCGGGTGGCCTCTCGCAAAACGGCCTACGGATCCGGTCTCGCCACGGTCTGGCCTCCCCGAGGACTTTCCTCAGATCGCGCGCACGGGGTCCGGACTTCACCAGCCGGGTCCGGATGCCACGCCAGCCTACCCACACTACTTGGGGAGACCGGTCTCCCTCCTCAAGACCGGTCCCCGAGAGCACTTCTCCCAGGACTTAGCCAAAATCTCCAGAAACTCGAACCGCGGGTCGAGGCACCTTCCAAGACCCTCCACAAAAAGTGGAAAAGTTCGAAATTCACATCCAACACTCGAACCTTGCTATTTGCGAAAGTTCAGTGCGTCGCATTCACCCCTCCTAAAAAGGAGTTTCGTCCGTGAAACTCGAAATCTAGAATCATACCTCAAGACTCCATCTGAAAAGGATGGGGATAGCGCTCCAGCAGTGCGCTCTCTAGCTCCCACGTAGCCTCCCGCTCCTCGTGGTTGCTCCAGAGGACTCACGTAAGAAAGTTCCCGATTCCTCAACTTTCTCACTTCGCGAGCTAAGATCTTCACGGGTTGCTCCTCGAAGCTCAAATCCTCCTTCAGCTCTACGGGTACAGCGTCCAAAAAGTGAGCCGGATCATGGATGTACTTCCGAAGGACCGATACATGAAATACATTGTGTACACCCGATAGGTTCGGCGGTAGAGCAAGTCTATACTCTACCGGGCCTACACGCTCCAAAATCTCATACGGTCCAATAAAGCGGGGGCTCAACTTGCCCCGAATTCCGAATCTTCGAATTCCCTTTGACGGCGAGACTTTCAAGAAGACATGATCTCCAATCTGAAACTCCAAGTCTCGTTGGCGTCTATCGGCATAACTCTTTTGCCTACTCTGGGCTGTCAACAATCGCTCCCTAGCAATGCGAACCTTGTTCTCAGCTTCCTGGAGCACATCTGGGCCTAAAGCCAATCTCTCGCCAACTTCACTCTAATGAAGTGGCGATCTACACCTCCGTCCATAGAGTGCCTCGAATGGTGTCATCTTGATGCTTGCTTGGTAACTATTGTTATAAGCAAACTCTGCCATCGGTAGATGCTGCGACCATCCTCCCTGAAAGTCGATTACACATGCCCGGAGCATGTCCTCTAAAGTCTGTATGGTGCGCTCTGACTGCCCGTCACTCTGAGGGTGGAAAACAGTGCTGAAGTCCAGTCGAGTACCTAAGGCGTCCTGCAGACTCCTCCAAAAATGTGACACGAAGCGGGTGTCCCTGTCTGATACAATCGATGTAAGTGCTCCATGAAGTCGCACAATCTCATCAAGGTACACCTGTGCGAGCTTCTCTCCTGTCCAAGTCATATGAATAGGTATGAAGTACGCCGACTTCGTCAACCTATCCACGATCACCCATATAGCGTCATGCCCGGCTTGAGAGTGGGGCAATCCTGTCACGAAGTCCATGGTGGTCTTCTCCCACTTCCACACGGGAATAGACAAACTCTGAAGTTTTCCCGCTGGAACTCGATGCTCAGCTTTCACCTGTTAGCAAGTTAGACATCTGGCAACGAACTCGCCAACATCCTTCTTCATCCCAGGCCACCAATAGAGCAAATTCAAGTTCTTATACATTTTGGTGCCTCCTGGATGAATAGCATAGGGCGCTCGGTGTGCTTCTTGGAGAATATCTTCCTTAAGTCCCAAGTACGCTGGCACACATAGCAGTCCAGAAAAACGTACAAATCCTTGATCATCCACAAGTAATTTGCCGGTGCAACCATCAACCATTTTATCCCGAATTTTTTGCAACTCTGAATCAAGAGCTTGCTTCTCCTTAATTCTATCCACGAGTGTAGGTTGCACGACCATAGCCATCAGCCGCAAAGGTGTCTCCGGAGTCACCACCTCCAACTCCAACCGCTTCATCTGCTCGATCAACGGCGGTTGGGCAACCACATGCATCGCCAAGCTCTCGATCGATTTCCGACTTAGCGCATCCGCCACCACGTTAGCCTTGCCCGGGTGGTAAAGAATAGTCAAATCATAATCTTTGAGGAGCTCCAACCATCTGTGCTGCCTCAAGTTCAACTCCTTCTGAGTGAAAAGATACTTTAAGCTCTTGTGATCCGTATATACTTCACACCGCTTGCCATACAAGTAATGGCGCCATAGCTTCAATGCAAAGACTACGGCCGCCAACTCCAAATCGTGAGTAGGGTAATTCCTTTCATACTCCTTTAATTGGCGAGAGGCATACGCGATCACCTTGTCACCCTGCATCAAAATACAGCCCAATCCGTTAAGAGATGCATTACTATAAACCACACATCCTGCTCCAACAATAGGTAATGTGAGGATTGGGGCGGTCGTCAATCTCAGCTTCAACTCTTGAAAGCTCCTTTCACACGCATAATTCCAAACGAACTTGGTTCCCTTATGCGTGAGTGTCGTGAGGGGAGTAGATAACTTTGCAAAGCCCTCAACAAATTTCCGGTAGTAGTTGGCCAAACCAAGAAAACTCCTAATCACGGTGACGCTCGTCGGTCTTGGCCAATCCTTGATAGCTTCAATCTTTCTAGGATCCACTGCAATGCCTAATCCTGAAATCACATGTCCGAGGAATGCTACTTCTCGAAGCCAAAATTCACACTTCTTCAGTTGTGCAAATAATTTCTTTTCCCGAAGCACTTAAAGTACCAATTTCAAGTGTTCCTCGTGATCCACAACACTTTGGGAATAAAACAAGATGTCGTCGATGAACACCACGACGAACCTGTCTAGATAAGGCTTAAAAACACGGTTCATTAAATTCATAAAAGCTGCCGAGGCATTAGTAAGCCCAAACAGCATAACTGTGAACTCATAATAACCATACCGTGTTCGAAAAGCCGCATTCGACACATCTCCAGGCGCAATCTTTAACTGGTGGTATCCCGACTGCAAGTCGATCTTGAAATACACACAAGACCCCTGAAGTTGATCAAAGAGGTCATCGATCCTCGGCAACGGATACTTATTCTTGATCGTGACTTTATTAAGTTCACGATAGTTCACGCAAAGGCGAAGTGATCCGTTCTTCTTCTTCACAAACAGGACCGGTGCTCCCCAAGGCAAGACGCTCGGTCGAATGAAGCCTTTGTCCAAAAGATCCTGCAACTGTGCCCTCAGCTCCTTTAACTCTGCCGGTGCCATCCTATAGGGCTCCTTCGAGACTGGGGTAGTCCCTGGGACGAGATCTACCTACTCTTTTGGAGAGGATCAAGGAAAAGCAAGCTCACGACGTGGAGTTACAAAAAGTTCGAGCGAAAATGATTGATAGTTGTACCGGGGACTTTATTGTAGATGGTGGTGACATGATGCGATTCCGTGGGCGAGTTTGTGTACCGGCGGCGCTTAAAGAGGAGATTCTTCAAAAAGCACCCCGAGCGCCGTATGCTATACATCCGGGAGGCACCAAGACGTATAAGGACTTAAAGATGCTTTATTAGTGGTCCGGGATGAAAAAGGATGTTGGCGAGTTTGTTGCTAGATGTTTAACTTGCCAACAAGTGAAAGCAGAGCACCGAGTTTCTGCGAGAAAATTACAGAGCTTACCGATTCCAGTGTGAAAGTGGGAAAAGATCACCATGAACTTTGTGATGGGATTGCCTCGCTCTCAGGCCGGGCATGATGCTATATGGGTGATCGTGGATAGGTTGACGAAATCAGCACATTTCATACCTATCCATACTACTTGGACTTGTGAGAGACTCGCATAGGTATATCTTGATGAGGTTGTGCGATTACACGGGGTACCTACTTCTATAGTATCGGATCGAGACCCCCATTTTGTATTTCACTTTTGGAGGAGCCTACAGGATGCCTTGGGCACGCGCTTGGATTTCAGCACTGCTTTCCACCCTCAGAGTGACGGGCAGTCAGAGCGTACTATACAGACACTCGAGGATATGCTTCGAGCCTGCGTTATCGATTTCCAAGGAGGATGGTCGCAACATCTACCGATGGCAGAGTTCGCTTATAACAATAGTTATCAAGCGAGCATCAAGATGGCGCCATTCGAGGCACTCTATGGACGGAAGTGTAGATCGCCACTTCATTGGAGTGAAGTTAGCGAGAGATTGACTTTCGGCCCAGATGTGCTCCAGAAAGCAGAGGACAAGGTTCGCATTGCTAGCGAGCGATTGTTGATAGCCCAGAGTAGGCAGAGGAGCTACGCAGACATGCGTCGACGAGACTTGGAGTTCCAGGTTGGAGATCATATTTTTTTGAAAGTCTCGCCGACCAAAGGGATCAGACGATTTGGGATTCGGGTTAAGCTAAGCCTCCGATTCATTGGACCGTATGAGATTCTTGAGCGTGTAGGCCCGGTAGCGTATAGACTTGCTCTACCGCTGAACCTATCGGGTGTGCACAATGTATTCCATGTATCGGTCTTTCGAAAATACATTCATGATCCAGCTCATGTATTGGATGCTACACCATTGGAGCTGAGGGATGACTTTAGCTTCGAGGAACAGCCCGTGAATATACTAGCTCGCGAGGTGAAGAAACTGCGGAACCAGGAGCTTTCTTACGTGAAAGTCCTGTGGAGCAACCACGAGGAGCGGAAGGCCACGTGGGAGTTGGAGAGTGCGCTGCGAGAGCGCTATCCCCATCTATTCCAGATGGAGTCTTGAGGTATGAGTTCGCTTTCGAGTTTCGTAGACGAAACTCCTTTTTAGGAGGGGTGAATGTGACGCACTGAACTTTCGCAAATAGCAAGGTTCGAGTGTTGGTTGTGAGATCGAAGCTTTTCCAGACTTACTGAAAAAGTCATTGACTGTGTTCTGACCTATGGCACGAGTCCCGAGAATAAAGGTTTAAATCTTTGCATCAAAATCCAAAAAGTTGAATTTTGGATAGCTCTCGATTGTATTTTCGCATCCGTACGACAGCATGGTTGCTATATCATAAATTGAGAAATTGTACCGGTATAATTGGCCGGATGTCTCAAACCCGAGGCTCGGGTTTGGCTGTTTCGTGAGACTTGTACCTGTACACTTTGGGTCTGTACCGGTACACTTTGGTAGACCGCAAACTGCGCGAATTGTAGGGGCTTTTTTGCGTTTGTGCTCTTCTATTAGAGTACCCCCACGCCCCTTAGGCTCATTTGAGCCCCTCCACTGCAGGAATATAGGTAAGGAAGCCCTTGAATCAAACACTACTGTGAATCAAACACTATTTCACCTACCACCACCTACCACCATCATCTCAACCCCACATCTCTCCATCCAATGGTTCAAAACTCAAAAGCACCACTCTCTTGGTGCTTTTGAGAGTATTCTAGCTCAACTCTCTCTCTCTCTCTCTCTCTCTCTCTCTCTCAATAAATATATATATATATATATGATGAATGCAAAATTAAACAAATAGTTGTGCTATAATCTTAGATGCTTAGGAGTATATAGATGTTACAATAGCTGTGCTAGGTAAGTGATGTTGAATTTGGTTAGATTTGTAATTGAATCCTAGTTAGATAAGATTAATATTTAAATCTGTTGGAGATGTATTAAGATTTTGCATATGCATATGCTCTCACAATGCCACCGGTGTTGTCTTTGGTTTTATTGTCTGTCACTCAAGTTTGACCTATTAACATTTCATTAACAGACAAATTCGTGTTGGCTACGCACATTTCTTTTATTGATTATATTTGTTTTGTGTATTTGATAGAATTCGCAAGTTATACTAAAAATTTATTTGAGCGCTTTAATTTTTTAATATTTAACTATTATTTTTGTTGATATTTTACTATTCGTAAAGTTTTATTATAATGCACTCTACCCGTCGCAACGCAGGGTCCCTACACTAGTATTAAATTATAATTAAAAAATAAAAAAAATAAAAAATAAAATTTTAAAGCGAAAAATGATACACCAGGTGTACCAAAAGAGTCCCGCTGCTTTCCCAAAAGGCAAAGCCCCATCCGGCGCATCCCCAAATTACTTCATAAAAACTGTGTGACATCCCTACTCACCGCTCTACTTCCGTCTTTCTTCCTCTTCGTCTTCCGATCAAACGCTCCGACGCGTCGCACCCAACGAATCCCGATCCCAATGCGAACATGCGATGATCCGACCCCGACCCCGACATCGACCCCGCCGCCGGCCGACGCGCTCCGGCGTCGGCGGGGATCGGAACGGGGCGGCGCGAATCGCTGGACTCAGGTGAGAATGTTTACAGAGAGGTGAGGAGTTCGCAATTATCAGGGATTAATTAATAGGGTATAATTTAATCAAACCCTGCGCGGTTTATTAGCCTAGCTTTTCTTTTTGGGGTGGTTTAACACTGCGCTCAACTCAAATGCAGATTATTTTGAAACCCTATTAATTTTCAATATTACTAGAATTGGATTGCTCTAATTATTTTAGCCAAAAATTATATTAAATTAAGTATTTATTACAAATTATTTAATTTGGTAAAATACTGGTAAATTTGACAAAAATTTTCAATTTTTAATTTAGGGTTTTGAAAAGTGGCATCTTATATATGAAAGCCGCTTTACAAAAATGAGATGATAATGTGATTTATAACTAAATTTCACTTTTTTGACTTCTGCTCAAAAAAATTTGAAGTCACCGAAAGTGGAGAGCTTAACTAAATAATTATATTTGGTTTAGTTTTAATCTTTGAGTTTATTTTTAAAGATGGATTTCAATTTAAATTTGAATTCAAATCATGAATTTAATTTCACATTTTAAATTTTATTTATAAATTAAAATTCAACTTAAAATTTTTAAATTCAAATTAATGAATTTATATTTAAATTAAATTTTTTAATTTTTATTTAAAAATGAAATCTAGTATCTAGTATAAAATTTTAATTTATATTTAAATATTAATCTAATTATTTTTTGCTGGGAACCTCAACTTCAACTTGTTCTAAACTATAAATTCAATCTACTGATTGAAACTTGAATATAAAATTTAAATTTTTAAGTTGAAACTCAAATTCAAATTTATGTTTGCTTTTTAAATTTAATTTCAATAGTGAGTTTCATTTTGAACTTTGAATTTGTACTACGAATTCAAATGTTTAGTTTGAATTGTGATTTAAATTCAAATTTTAATTAAATTGTAAATTCATACTTGAATTCAGAATTTAAGATCAAAGTGTATATTAAAATATGATTCGAATTATAAATTTAATTTGTGAATTCACATTTGAATTCAAAGTTCAAACTAAACGAAAGAATTGAATCCCGTAGATTCATACTCGCGGCGTCGATCAGTTCTAATTCTTTTAATCTTTTTACTGAATTGATTTTCTACTTCTTGCAGGAAATCTTTAAATTTGTCAAAATTATCACTTTTATTTTTTAGTAAATAAATGTAAGTATATTTTGAAAAATCATCAATAAAAGTGATGTAATATCTACTTTTTTCACGAGTCATAATACCTTCAAATTCACAAATTTTACTGTGAATTAGCTTAAGTAATTCGGTAGTTCTTTAAATACTCATATGAGGTCATTTAGTGATTTTTGACTTAGTACATGTTTCAGACTTGTCAAAATTACAATTCAATCTAGGAATTAATCTTAAATTACTCATTACGCTAACATGTCTGCTATTAATATGACACAAATGAGCAAGCCAAAAATTTAAAAAAAGCATGTAAGTAGAAATAGAAGATGCTTTATTCTCAATGCTTAATTTAAATATTCCAAAGGCATGCATAACCTTTATCCACAAATTTTTTATTCTTGAAAATCACATACTGATCAGACTTATTCTGTTTGAAGCTAGCTTGGTTAAGAAAGAAAACTTGACTTCAAATTCTTCCTAATAGAAGGTGTGTACAATACATCTTTAAAGATGAGCACCTTTTGGAAAGAAAATTTTAACTCGACCTCACCACTCCTTAAAACTTCAGAAGTATGTGAATCACCAAGCATGATATTTCTTAGCTGTTCATATGGAGCATATATTTTAAACCAAGTCTTGTTATGACAGACATGCCTATTGACACTAGAGTCTACCCACCATCCTTCAACATTACCAAGCATATGTCTATTATCATTGCTACAAGTGGCTCCTTAGTAACATTAGCTTCAGATAACATTAGCTCAAATATGAAGTGCATAGGTTATAAAAATTAAAATTTTATATTTAATATTTAATAATAAAATATTACAACACTTTTTGCTACTTATGTACATTCATATGTATGCAAAAACTCTAATGGTACTATAGAAACTGATTTTGGAAAAAGTTCAAATGATGTCGGATAAAGATCAAGCTAATGTAGATGCTTCAAGCCCCTAATTGATTTTGGTTGGTTTTTTAATTTGCATTCGTTAAGATCCACCACCCTTAGTGTTTTAAGTTTGACAAATTTGTCATGAAAAGATCATTAATGTATTCATTATTAGTCCTTGTATAAACCATCAACGTATGGAGATTTTTAAATTGCATATCTTCTCAATAAGATCACTCAGTCTATTGATGTGAAGACAAAGATGACGAATCTCTTGAGGTACTGCCTTTGTTGGATTTCCTTCAACTCTAAGACATCGATCTTTAGAAACCATCTCTGCTAGATCATGTAAGAGATCATGTATAGTGTAAAGACAATCAGATTTTGCTGGCTGAAAGAAAGAGCAAGAAAGTAAATCATCATAGTACTCTTGGCCTATATCCTCAATTCTCTTGCTCTCATCTACTATCGTGACGAAGCCCTCAGTGACTAACAGGCGAATTAACTTGTCATGCTTGATTTTTTCTTAGAAAATATACTGCATCATGAGAACTTCCTGATGTCTTTTAATAGGTTTTCACTTAAAATCTTGTTCCAAAAGTCCACATATGGCTTTTTGCAAGCTGATTACCAACCATTCTCACAATTAAAAGGAGAGCTATGTAGATCTATGCGTTCTACCTCATAATGTCTTCTAGTTCTTTGTATAGCTTATTATCATCAATTTTGGCATTACCAAAGGCATAATACGTGAACAAGGACAAGAAGTTATTTTTTTTCTAGTTCCTTTATGTGTAAAATGCTTCTAGTGCCTAAGGCTTCCTCTACTCTCTTCTTGCGGGTCGTCATTAAGATCTTGCTTTCACTTTTACCCACACTTAAAAGGAGCAAGCAGCTGCTCCCACTGCACCTCGACCCCCTCTTTCTCGTCTTATACATCGTCCAATATGAGTAAAAAGTTATTTGATCTTAGGGAATTTTTCAAGTTTTTTTGAGGGGTGCCGAGAATAGTCAAGTCGTGGCATTCCTTTCTAGATGTTAACTCCACCATCTTTCTTGTCAATTTTTCGACATCCAAACTCTTAAATACATGAACCCATATGATGATACCGATATGCTAGACTTCTACTTCTCTTTCATAATCACAAACATGTTGTGCAAGAGTAGTCTTCCTAGCTTCTCCTATACCAATGATGGCTACAACAAAATAGCATTTACCAAATCTAGATTTAGGTTCCAGCCTCGCCATCTTATGTAGCATCTAGCAGGATTCAAATGATTGGCTTTAGTCGCGATCGGCCTCCTCAAAAAGGGCTACTCCTACGTTGGGCATTTGCAGAATATTATCATCCCCCAAGTGGAGATACTGATCGAGGCCGCAGGAAATAACCCACACAAAGACAGCCTTCGTGGTTGAGCCCAAGTGGAGATGCTAATCGAGGTTGCAGGAAATAGCCTACACAAAGACAGCCTCCGTGGTTGGCTGCACATCCTTGAGGAAGCAATTTACGAAGTCGAAGACGTGCCGGACTTGCATGACTATAATCTTCTCAATCAAAAAGTGAAGAACAACGCAAAAAGAATCACAGTATGTCTTGAATCACTTCCCATAATCAAATACTCATCAAAAAAATTGAGTATTGCGCTACCATGTATAAAGCTGAAAAAGAGCTTGATGCAACTAGAGAACATTGCCACAAAAGCAAAGGAATTCCAGCCGTTCTTACCTGTGGGAATTAGTAATGTAAGGGGATCTCAAACTGCCAATTAATCATGTCGGAGCTCGCGCAGAAAGTGTTTGGCTTAGACAAGAACCGTGATCATATCGTTGACCTTTTACATGAGACGACAAGGCTCGAACCTCAATCTAACTTTGTTAAATGCTATTTTGTTGTAGCCATCATTGGTATAGGTGGGGCTGGGAAGACTACTCTTGCATAGCATGTTTGTGATTATGAAAGAGAAGCAGAAGTCTAGCATTTCGGCGTCATCATGTGGGTTCATGTATCTGAGAGTTTGGATGTCGAAAACTTGACAAGAAAGATGGTGGAGTTAGCATCTAGAAAGGAATGCCCTGACTGACTAATCTCGATACCCTTCAAAAATAATTGAAAGATTTCCTAAGATCAAATAAGTTTTTACTCGTATTGGACGATGTAATGGAGCAAGAAAGAGGTGCCCGAGATGCAGGAGCTCTTTTAAGCAATGGGTAAAAGTGGAAGCAAGATCTTAATGATGACCCGCAAGAAGAGAGTAGTGGAGGCCTTAGACGTTTGAAACATTTTACACCTAAGGAGGTGTTTGTATTTGGTACAAGGAGGATAAGGGGGTTATCCCCCTTCTTATACCCAAACACCAACCGGGTAGGTGGGAACAAGTTGTTCCCACCTCCCCGGGGGAGAGAGAGAAATTTTTATTTTAAATTAAAATTAAAATTTTTAAAATTTATAATTTATAATTTCAAAATTAAAATATATAATTTAAAATTATAAATTTAAAAGTTTAAGTTTTAAATTTGATATTTTTAATTTTTAAATTTGATATTTGATATTTTATATCTTTTAAATTTAAATTTGGTCTTAAATTTAAAATTTGATATTTAAAATATAAATTTTTAAAATTAAAATTTTAAATTTTCATTTCAAATTTTAAATTTTAAAAGTTATAATTTAAAATTCAAAAATTAAAAATTTAAATTCAAATATAATGAGAGGTGTAATATCATTATTTTCTATTTATAACCATGAACTATTTCTCTTATTCCCAATAACCATCCAAACACAATTTTTCTAGTTCTAGCTTATACTCACATTTTCATCCAAACAAAAAAATACCCTTATTCTTACAAAAACCCATACTTGTACCTATCCTCGTATAACTAGTTCCCCGCTTAAACCCGAACCAAACGAAGCCTAAAGGAACTAGAAAAAAATGAATTCTTGTCTTCGCGTACTATGCCTTTGCTAATGCCAAAATTGATGATAACAAGTTACACAAGGAACTAGAAGACAACGTGAGGCGTAACATGTCGAATATGCATGGCTCTCCTTAGCCGAGAGAACGGTTGGGTAGTCAACTTGCAAAAGGCCGGATGTGGACTTTTGGAACAAGATTTTAAGTGGAGAGCTATTGAAAACACTAGAAAGAAAGTATCTTTTTTGGAGTTATTAGAACCTAGAAGCATACTTGC
The DNA here is from genome assembly GCA_025177825.1 of Aechmea fasciata. Lineage (NCBI taxonomy): Eukaryota > Viridiplantae > Streptophyta > Magnoliopsida > Poales > Bromeliaceae > Aechmea > Aechmea fasciata. The sequence goes on along the minus strand of CM045944.1, from coordinate 1,726,315 downwards.
CGGGGTGCTTTTCATATTGCGTACTATTTTCTAAGTCAAGAAATCCGACGCGACAAGTTAATTTGCTCGTGGGTCGCTGAGAGCTTTATCAAAACAGTGGATGAGGGCAAGAGAATTGAGGATATAGACCAAGAGTACCTTGATGATTTGCTTTCCTGCTCTTTCTTTCAGTCAACAAAATTTGATGGTCTCTGTACTAGACATGATCTCTTGCATGATCTAGCAGAGGTGGTTTTCAAAGATTGATGTCTTAGAGTTGAAGAAAATCCAACAAAGGTGGCACCTCAGGAGATTTGTTATCTTTGCCTCCACATCAATAGATTAAGGTGATCTCGTTGAGAAGATATGCAATTTCAAAATCTCCTCATGTTGATAGTCTTTATGAGGACTAATAATGATTACATTAATGATCTTCTCCGCAGCATATTTGTCAAACTTAAAAAAAGGGTGGTGGATCTTAACGGATGCCGATTAAAATAACTACTAGAAGCAATTAGGGGCTTGAAGCATCTACGCTATCTTGATCTATGTCAGACATCATTTGAAATATTTCCAAAATTAGTTCTACACGTCATTGGAGTTTCGCATATGTATAAATGTACATTAGTAGCAAAAAATGTTATAACATTTTTTTTATTAAATATAAAAAAATTAATTTTTATAACCTATGCACTTCATATTTGAAAATTCATAACCTACATCTCTTCGGTTTCTAGAACTCACAACTTATGTTTTGTAAAACCTAAACTTTAAGCTTAGTACTAAATGTCATTTAAACTATGGACTCTAGAATTTAAATTTGAAACTTAATAAGTTGTAACTTATGGCTTTAATATCTTGTATCCTATAGGCTTGTGAACTCGATATATAGTGCACTTCTCTATTCTTTGAACATATAACAAAAAAAATACAATTTTACCTTCACTATTTCTATTCTACTTGAGAGAGATTTCAAAGAAAGATATTCATTTTGGTAGAGCTTTGGGTTATCTACTTGTGCGAGTTGGTAAAGCCACATGATGAGGGTCAAGCCATTATTTCCCGGAAGGGATAAGCGTGTTTTGTTGCATCGGTTCGAGGGCTTTGCCAACCGCAAAGGGCTTGAATCTCCTTAAAGAGTGAGATTTTTGTGTCTCGTCGACACTTTTCACAATTTTCTTTTGTAGCCTAACCTCTATTTTTGTGTATTTACACCAACGCTTTTAAGAAGATTCAATAGATGGAGGCTACATAGAAAAAGTTCAACGATACTATCGAAATCTCGACAAGCCCTTCCGCTTCAAAGGAAGCCACTTCAAGAGGTGGAAAGAAAAAGTGTTATTCTATATCAATCTACTCAAAGTTATATACTTCCTTATGGAGAAAAATCCAAAGAAGACTAACACTGACAGACAATATGACGGAGGATGAACTTCTTGAATACTACGACAAAACTAAAAAATATGAAAAGGATGAGTGCAATTGTCAGTATTGTCCCCCTCAACTGCCTCTCAGATCAAGTTTATGATTATTAAGAAAATATTTTCTCCTCTCCAAAGAAGATTTGGAAAGCATTGCTAAAGTATGATACGGAACAAGCTGGTGCAATGAAGTATGCCGCTGGTCACTTTTTTCTCTATCAAATAGTTGAAGGAAAGTGTAACGACCCGACCCGTTAGCAATAATAACTCGTTGAGCCCAAACCACTAGCCCAAAATGCTTAAGCCCGCTTCTTATTACTAGGGTGGAGTCCTATTATAAATCCAATGACAACCAAATTTCCATCCGATGTGGGACAACCCCATTCCCATCCAATGTGGGACTATTAGGATGTCACAGACTCCCCCCATTTAGGCTCTGGCGTTCTCGTCAACCCTAAACACACACAACCCAAGATCACCAAGCGATGTGAGACTTATCTCGCTAGCCTTTGTCATTCTGACCCTGACTTAGCCTGTCAATCATCGACCCTGCCTTAGTCTGTGTCATTCGGACCCCGGCTCGGCCCAAGACTCATCTCACACATTCGTCCGGTAAAGTGGCTCTGATACCAAATGTAACGACCCGACCCGCTAACAATAATAACTCGTTGAGCCCAAACCACGAGCCCAAAATGTTTAAGCCCAGTTATTATTATTAGGGTGGAGTCCTCTTATAAACCTAATGACAATCTCATTTCCATCCGATGTGGGACTATTGGGATGTCACAGAAAGTTTGTGGTGAAGCAAGTTCAACATTTTCAGATGATTGCCTATGAAGTCAATCTAAAGGAATAAGTTGATTGTACTGAGGATCATCGACAAAGTACCACCATCATGGAGGGAATTCCAAAAGACACTTTGTCACAAACAAAAGATGTCCCTTGAGATGCTGATTGTATACGGTTGCGTGGAAGAGGAGGCAATAGGCCAAGATGCACTTGAAGCAAAAGAGAATGATGCTAGTGTCACTGAGGAAACTTTGTATTTTCTAATTCTTTCCCTAATAAGAATTGTTTTAAAAATACATACTTGAAGTCTACGAAGAAAATTGGAAAAAATAGTGGTAGACTTATATTTAAGAAGAATTAAAATAACAACCAAGGACCTCCTTCTAAAGAGAAAATTTCTATAGTTTGCTATGACTGTGGCAAAAGTGGGCATATTGTTCGAATTTGCAAATTTAAAAAATGTAATGCTTTAACTCAAGCTAATGTTATTGAGGAGCCACTTGTGGCGATGATAACAGACATATGCTTGGTTGTTGAAGGATGGTGAACAGACTCTGGTGCTAATAGGTATGTCTATCATAATGAGACTTGATTTAAAACATATATTCCCAATGAATAACCAAGAAAAATCAGGCTTGGCAATTCACGTACTCCTGAAGTTTAGGGAGTGGTGAGGTTAAGTTAAAATTTTCTTTTGGAAAGGTACTCATGTTTGATGTCGAGTTTTCTTCTTAACAAAGCTGGCTTCAAATACGCCATTGAGTTTGATTTGTAATTTTTCAACAATGAAAAGTTTGTGGGTAAAGATTGTGCATGTGATGGGACCTTTAAATTAAACATTTACAACAAAGCATCTTCTACTTCTGCTTACATGCTTTCTTCTGTGAATTTTTAGCATGCTCATTTGTGTCACATTAATAGCAGGTGTTAGCATTATGAGTAGTTTAGGATTAATTCCAAGACTGAATAGTGATTCTAACAAATATGAAATATGTAGTAAGTCAAAAAATCACTAAACGACCTCAGAAGAGTTTTGAAAGAAGTACCGAATTACTTGAGCTAATTCACAATGATATTTGTGAATTTGAAGGTACTCTAACTCGTGAAGGGAATAGATATTTTATCACTTTATTCAATGATTTTTCTAAATATACTTATGTTTATTTACTAAAATATTAAAGTGATACTTTTGACAAATTTAAAGAATTGCTCCAAGAAGTAGAAAATCCATTCGGTAAAAAGATTAAAAGAATTAGAAGTGAGTCGTGAGTATGAATTTGTGGGATTCAATTCTTTCGTTCAGTCTTTAGGAATTATTTATGAGATTACAGTTCTATATTCGCCTGCCTCTAATATAGTGGCTGAGAGAAGGATAAAATTCTCATTAGGCTGACATTTGCTATGATAGTTGACACTGGTGTACCTTGATATCTTTGGGATGAAGGATATCTTAAAGTATGGGTTGTCTAGTTTATGTGAGGCTACTAGACCCTAAAAGAGTCAATTGGTGTTAGAGCTGCCACTTGTGTATTTTTTGATATGCTTTGAATGGTATAGCCTATATATTTTTGGACATTTATATCCTATATATTTTGAATCAAGAGATGCTATCTTGCGTGAAGAAAAATTTGCTTATTAATTGAAAAATAGTGGGGACCAAGAATTAAAAGCTGTTTCAAATAAATTGAGTTTTTCAAACTCCCCTGGTTGCAAAATCAAGAACAATATATTTTTGATCCTAGAAGGAGAAAACAGAACATAATATAAAAAGATTGGCTAAATTCCGAAAAAAAACCCCTTATAAATACCCACTTTTTAACTTCCCCTCCTTAACTTTCAAAAATCTATATCTTACCCCGTCAACATTTCAAGTTGTTACATTTAGTCCCCCTTCGTCAAAGTTCCTTAACTTTTTCATCCATTTCTTGTAATTTATACTAAAAATGTCCTTCAAAATGATAGAAATATAGTAAAAAATTATTTTTTTTCTTATAGAAGTAATGACAATTTGGTCATTTTGCCCTCTCCATTAACGTCATACCCTCCTGAAAATATTTCTGAAATTTTAAAGGGGCAAAATATAGGTTTTTGAAAGTCAGGAAAGGGAAAAGGAAAAGTAGATATTTACAGGAGTTTTTTTTTTGTAATTTAACCAAAAAGATTTTGGCCCTAATTATGTTGTTCTTAATATTGAAAAAAATTAATTTTCTTTACAAGAAGCTTTATTTTCAAATGATGTTATTTTTAAGAAAGAGACTGTAACTGATGAGATGGAATCACTAATTTCTAATAAAACTTGGAAGTTAGTGGATTTACCTCTAGACTATACAACATTTGGTTCTAAATGGGTTCTCAAAAAGAAATTGAAACCGATGGGAGTGAAGACAAGTATAAAGTGAGACTTGTCGCAAAAGGTTAAAAAGAAAAAGAAGATCTAGACTTTTTTATATCTTTTTTCAGGTTACTAGAGTGACATCCATCAGAGTTCTTATTGCTATTGTTGCAATTCATAATGTATAAATTCATCAGATGGATGGAAAAATAACATTTCTGATTGGGGACCTAGATGAAGAAATTTATACAGATCAACCTGAGGGGTTCGTTGAGCTCAGGCAAGAAAATAAAGTGTGCAAGTTATATAATCCCTTTATTGCTTAAGGCAGGTATCCAGATAGTGACATGAAAGTTTGATTCTTGCATGATTGAGAATGACTTTAAATCAAACAAGTGTGATAAGTGCATCTATTACAAAACTAAAACGTCCCAGATTATTGTTAGCCTTTATGTTGATGATTTGCTAATTTTTGATTATAACTTAAATGTTATCAATGAGACAAATTATACAAAATTATTATTTTAAAAAGAAAGATCTTGATGAGGCTAACTTTATTTTGGGTATGAAAATTACCAAACACAAGATGACATTTTTCTTGACCAATCGCATTATATTGAGAAAATTTTGAGAAAATACAACTTTCTTGATTGCAAGCACGTGGCTACACCTTTTGATTTGAGTGTTCACTTATTTCTTAAAAGTGAAAATAAAATTTTGAATCAAAAAGAATGCGCTAGTATGATTGGAAGCTTGTGTTTGCGACTGATTGTGTTAGACCTGATATTGCATATGCAGTAAGGATACTTAGTAGATTGACAAGCAGGCTTTGGTAAAGATATTGGCATGACATGAAATGTGTGATGAGATATTTCATTGGTATCAAAACTTGGGGTTTGTTTTATGAGAAGTATCCTACTGTAATTGAGGGTTACAGTAATATTGACTGGAATACCTTATTTGATTCTCTCTCTACCACTGGTTACATTTTTTACTTTACTAGGTGGTGCTATATGTTGAAAATCTAAACAACAATCTATCATTGCTAACTCAACTATGGAAGCTGGGCTTATTGCTTTAGCTTAAGTTAGTAAGAAAGCTAGTTGGTTGAGAGACTTATTGTCTATTTGTCTGAGATTACATTTTCTGAAAACCAATTCCATCTGTGTTAATACACTGTGAGAGCACTGCTGCTATTGGTAGAGCAAGAAATTGTTATTATAACGATAAATCCAAATCCACGAGAAGAAAACACAGTACTGTGAGATCATATATGGACAATGGCATTATTAATGTAAATCATATATATCTAGTGATAATCTAGTAGATCTATTAAACAAGACCGTGGGAAAAGAAATGATTTGGAGCACATCGAGGGGGACAGGATTAAAGCCTATCACATCATTAACCACGTATGAGGATACCCAACCTAATGATTAGAGATCTTGAAAATGGGGTTTAGCGAGAAAAACGAACCACGTTGAGCATACCCAACCAAATGAGCAGAGATCCTGAAAATCGGGTTCAATGAAAAAACGAATTATATGTTGGTCGTAAAGAATGCACAATATATAGATCTGTATGATCACATAGTTATCTACTCCTATGGTGTGAGTGAATTCATCCTGCACTTGAAAGAAGGTTGAATTATTACACTTATAATGAAATTTCTGGCTCTTATGCGCGGTGTTAAAATTACAGGATGCCCTTTGATTAATTTGCATCATTTATATGTCTTACGTATGATTTTGAATGTAGCTGGGATTGCCAGCTAGAAACAACTGGAGAACCTAAGAAAGTTTTAGGGGCTCTCAATATATATTAATGATATTGAGAATGTAAAGAAAATGGGGGATATTGCGGAATTGTGTTTAGAATGGAGTACCACCGATAACATTAGCAGATCGTCAAACATGGATGCACAAGTACTTGAGGTTCTTCGTCTGCCTCCCCCCATCTTCCTCGTCTCAAAATCGTAAGCTATCAAGGTTGCCTATTGCCAAGTTGGATTGTAGGAAACCGACAGCTCTTACACAATCTTATATCTTTTCAGCTTATTCGATGCCAACAACTAAAGCAACTCCCGATTCTTTTCCCAACCTTGACAGAATTCACGCTATTATGCTTGAGATGCTTACCACTTTTACCTTTTAACTCAATTATACTGGCTCACGCGAAGCCAAGCCCAACTCCGTCCTCTAAATTGTCTACTGGGGAGATGATCTCCGCAGAGGAGGCACAATTGACTCGTCACCTGTCATGTGATCAAGGTTTAAAGTGCCGTGGCACGGGGGCGTGCCGTTACTGCCCTGGTACGGTACGGCACGGGCACGCTTGCTTGCCGACACGTGGCACGCTTGCGTGCCGACAGATACGCACGACCTCCAACTGGCACGTTTGGCACGGATTTATTTCAGTTTTTTTGATTCCAATAAACTCTTATAATGTTATTTTGATAGATTTAAATAAGTAATTATGAATATTTGCTATATCAAGGTTTTAAGTGCCCGTTTCGCACCGACCGTATCCACCGGGCCGTACCGTGCCAACAAGTTACCGGTACAATACAAACCCTGTGCCGATGGCACAGTTCAAAACCCTCTATTCTTTAAATTAGTGAGTAATTTCCTGAATAAAGTTCAAAAGATGTGATAATAAGACAATAAATAGTTGGAATGTTTTGTTGCTAAAAAAAATAAATATTTCACGATATTATGTGTCGGCACACAAGAATTTTTTTGACCGGCACGCATCGGTACGGCTCAAGACGCACCGTGCCGCATCGTCTTACAAGTCTCCCAAGACGATCCGTGCCACGCACTTAAATCCTTGTGCTATATATACCTTACTATACTCATCAATTAACATGCATGTAAGCTTTTGGTAAGTAAAATACAACTATACCTGATGTAGAATAAAAATTAAATTACAATAAAATAATTCACAAATATAATAATTATTTAAATTTACATCTTTACATAGAGATGCTTAATTCCACATAGATTATCGCTTGATCATATAGTATATTGTCATCTCGCCGATACAAAATTTATTTGATATGATATTACTTGCACGATCGTGAGATAATTCAAAAAAAAAAAAAAAAAAAAAAAAAAAAGGAAGCAAAAGAAAAGCATCGGTATTTGAAAAAACAAAAAAAAAGGAAAAGCAAAAAAGACAAAAAAAGGAAAACCATCGAGAGAGGGGGACAAAACCAAAAAAAAAAAAACCAAAAAGCAAAAGGAAAAAAAAATCCTCGTCGGGGCGGCATGGCACGGTGCCGCGGCACCCTACCGCGTGCCGCATTGTCTCGAGTGGCGGGTGCCGCGGCACGGAGGGGTCCGAGAACCCCCCCTGTACTGTGCCCTATCTCAGGGGCACGGTACGTGCCGCAGCGGCACGGGCGGCACGGCTCGAGACTTAAAACCTTGCATCATTGCATGTGATGCTACTACAAGACTCCACAAGGTAACCAAAGACGTGATCTACTATGCTCAACTGACTTTCTCTTTTACCTTAAATAGGTGATTTAAAGAGGGTGTATGGCCAAAAAATACAAATAAAATATTGTGGCCAAATTCATTGTGCAAGCACGGCCACGGCGGAGCAAGATCCGACGATCATGGGGGCGAAAAAGAGCGAGAGCGTGGTGACTCTCCAATATTTAGTTCTCTCGTTTTTTCTCTTTTCTTTTTTCTTCTACCTCCCCATCTTATCCTCTCTCCTCGTTGTATCGCCGCCGCAGCCGCCGTTGCCTAAGTGGTCGCCGGCCACTTGTGATCGGGTTAGGGTGAACCCCGTATAGGGTGACCATGGTTGGCCATCAGAGCGGTATAAGAGAGATTCTTTGATTGAGTTGGGAAGAAGAAAGAAGATGGGATTATTTTGGATCTGGCTAGACCCGGTTCACAGTGGACCATGTTAATTTTTGCATAGTTCATTTTTACGTTTAGGTTTCAATTTATCATAGCGATATTAGACGTGATTAAGTTGTTAATTAGAGTATTTTGCCTCTATCGATTGAACTATAATTAACCGGATAAGCTTCTAGTGCACGCTACTTATGTTGGACCGGGTGCGGCAAATAAATTGGGTACTTATTGTAGTGTATCGAATTTTAGTATTCCCAGGACTTTGGCTAAATTGAGCAAAATATGGAGAAAATGGTGTATGAGGCTATGGGAGGAAGTTTAGAAGCAAACGTTGTAGGTTGAATGGAAATTTTATTAAATGAGAGGGTTTAAGTTGCAATTGTGTTGGGACTATGATAAGACCTACCTTATCTATCTACTCTCTTTTGTTTTAACCCAATAAAAAAAAAAAAAAAAAAAAAAAACCTTTTCTCTTTCTCAACCCTTTTCTCACTCTCTAACTCCTTTCTCTCTCCCTAGCAATCTCTCCAACAAGTGAAGATTAGAGGAGAAAAGGCTTACTTGAAGGTGAGGCAAGCTCTTTGGGCTTACTTGGAGGTGAAGTAAGCTCTTGTACAAAGAAGCTTGAGGAGAGCAAGGTGCCAAAGGTGAGGTTTTGAGATTTTTTGAGCTAGGGTTTGGTTTAAAGTTTAAACCCTCTTTTCTTGGTATTTTGGGAACCCCTATGAGATTTTAACTTAGAATAGACAAGAAACCCCAAGAGATTTTTGGTGTTTTGGAAAGGGTGCAAACTCTAGGGCTAAAATTGGGGGTTTTCTGGAAATGGGGTTTTTGGTAAAATTGATCTCATCTCCCTAATTGAAGGGTAAGTCGACGCGAGAGACAACTCAAATTGGGAATTTCGACAAGCCTATGGTATCTAATTGAGAGAAATTGTCGATTTTCATTCGTTAGCCCCGGGTCGAGCTAAATCGTGAGGCTTGGTTTTCCCAATTCTGGACATTGATACGAGGTGGGGAGGGGGGGGGGGGGGTGCTCTCCGAAATGGTTGGATTTCTTCCTATGTCTATGTTGCCATTTTGGTCATATGTGTATACATGTGAAAATACTATGCATATAGGGTTATTATTTTGTTCGAGCTTTCAATTTTCCTTGCATGCTTTTTCCTAAAGTAGGGTTGGACAAATTGGATTGAGAACTTGGTACTTGGATGCATGAGGATTGGGTCATTGGACATTGGAAGCCCTATAAATGCAATGAGCTAGAATGTGAATTTTGAAAACATTGTGGAACATTGGTGGCATCTTGACTAGTTGTTGGGACATAGAAAACATAGTGAAAACCTAGGTGTCATTGTGAATGAAATCATGAACCTAGTGATGGAAATATGGATTGGGTATCCTATTGTGCATGTAGAGAAAGCATTGTGTGTCATGATTGTACAAGTGAGTTTTTACCATAGTTGCACAGATTTGAGATGAGCATGCGAGGGATTGAAATAGATCCTTTGGACTATGCTAGGGATTGGTAGATCCCCGTATGTTGTTACGCTGGTCAATACGATGTCCTCAGGATGAAAGGACTGGATCGTACTCACATTGTCTGTTTTGGCTTGTGGTAGTCCCGACACTACAAGCAGTGAGCTATGTAGTTGTCACACATAGGTTCAGCGAAATTCTGCCCAGCAAACGGCTCTAAATGGGTTAAACGAAATTCCTCCCACTAGTATTAGAGTATAATTAATCAAAAAATCAAATCCAACCGAATTCGTTTAATTTGACGGTACAAATAAATCGAAAATTGTAATAACGGGTTCATCACAAAACTACAATCATGCCTGCATATTTAAATTTTAATTTAAATTAATTGGGTATGGGTATTACAGTACCAGTATTGATTCATCAAGCACTGGTGCTACTTCCGGTGAGCACCGATACACAGTAGAAGGCTTAGAAAATCAACATTCAGATTTTGCGGAATTGGGTTGGTGTATCGATACTATCAGTACTAGAAACTCGAGTACCGATACTCAACACTGTAAGGTGCAGATTTTGAGTAGATGTAATTAGTTGCGTTTAGGAGACTAAGTTGCAAATGTTGCAACCCTATAAAAAGGATCCACAACTCTCTTCTTCAACTCCATCCTCTTTACTATTGAGAAAACATTTCTCACTCCCTCTCAACCCATTTCTCTCCCTCTCTCTCTCTAGAAAATCTGTCATTGAAGCAAGCAAGCTTTGCTTCTTGAGGAGAGTGAACTTCTTGGGCAAGAACAAGTTGGAGAGATCTTGGGATTTCGGGCTAGGGTTTTGGATTTAACCCTAGAAAATGGGATTTTAACAAATCTTAGGCTAATCTAACATACAACTTGTAGAGATTTGTCGTTAGAGTTGGGTTTTGTTGAGGTTTTGGAAACCCTAGGTCAAAAATTGTGGTTTTTTGGTATTTAGAGGGTTTAAAAATGTTTTGACCCTTGAGAACTCTAATTGAAGGTTGGAAAAATACATAGAACAACAAAGTTCTGAAGAACGACAAAGTTTCGGCGGCCGATTTGAAGATTTGGGCTGATTTTGGGGATTATCGGTAGATTGGCTCAGAGAGGAGTAATTTGTCCTTGGTCTTCAAATTGCTTCGACCTACAAAAATAACTGGTACATCAAGGTGGGTTGTGCTTTACCGAAGTGGATTAGTCACTTTCGATGTCTAGGAAAGTAACTTACATTGAGTATATGCATGCAATAGGGTAGCATAATTAGTGAAATGGTATATATGAAACATATTTTACTTGAGACAGGCTGGTACAAAAGTACAAGAACTAGGCATATGTTGGAACATATATACCTAGGTTTGGACATCTAGGACAATGACATTCTCAGATAATAAAGAAATGGGAATAATAAACCTAGTGCCATCTAGCATAGGTTGGATAACATAATGGTTGAGACATTACTTGAACAATGACGTCATCAAACCTAGAAAGGTTGTCAAAGTAGGGCATAAACATGTGTACCCTCTACAAGACCAAGAAAATGGTGATTCTGCCACCTATGAACCTATGACCAGGGGCATGTGGTGATACCACCTAATGCTAAGGTGAGAGCGGCGACTTCGTTACATGTAGACCTATGGCCGAGGGTGTAATGCCCAGTGAAAGTGGCGACTTCGCTATATATGGACTTATGGCCGGGGGTGTGTGGCAATGCTACCTAATTTCAAGATGAAAGCGGTGATTCTGCTACATATTGATTCATGACTAGAGTTGGGTGTTTATGGATCGAGTAATGAATTAGTGAGTAAACAATGAATAGTATCTTAGATTTATTATCCTAAAGATGGAGGCAAGAGCATATTTACTTATGCATATAATTGTTTATATGCTAGTTGATTACGTGTCATTTATCATATGCTTATTATGCCTCCTTTGGACCTGGTAGGTCGAGCTTTTCCTTTGGGTGGTTGTACTTACTGGGAACTATGTTATAGTTCTCACCTCCATGTTTTACAGCTCTTTCCGCAATAGATGCGGCAGAGCATGGAAAAGGCGTGGCACAGTAGATAGAGGTTCCACCGTCATCTAGTAGCAAACGCCATTTTGGAAATGTAAAGAAAAAGAAAAATGTAAAGCATATTTTGGATTGTATGCTTTAATGAAATATAAACAATGAATGAAAAGAATGATGTAATAATTAGTTTTGCTTATATTAGTTGATATCTTCCTTATATAATCCTTGTGTATATGGTTCCTATTTAGAATGCACTTTTAATAGGCTTTGACACCTTGGGTTGACAGAGGAAATCCTATTCGTTCGGCAAGTCTATGCGTGTGCCCGGTGATGCTTCCGTTGCAGGCTCGGGGCGTGACATATAGAGGCTTGGTTGCTACATACGGATCACGTATTGTCTTGGAAATAGAGTAGAGTTTATGGCACGGTTATGATTCACAGAACTTGCGCAACTAGCTAGAAAAGACCATGGAGATTGTCTACCAAAACCCGCAGGACAAGGTGCAGTTGATCCTGCATTCTTCTCTTGAAAGGCTTGTTATTCGCTTACGTCCACTCACCGACAGCACATTGCGGGAAGATTTGCGAGGTCTTACTTCTCTAGAGTCCCTCGATATTTTAAATATTGCTTTCCTTCTTCCCTCAGCAAATGTGTTGGGATGTCTGATGATGCTCGAAAAGCTACATATTCCAATGCTGGTTCCTAACATTACTGCGGATTTTGCAAGCCCTCGGCTCATTGCGCAATCTTGTCATATCCTTTTGCCCTGGCATATCTGCCTCTATCCCTCTTATCTCTACGGTTGCTTGAAATTGAGGCATGTCATTGGAAAATTTGGATGATTTGCAACCTAATCTTACTCCCTTAATCAATTCAAAGAGCTCAGACATTCCATTGGCCATATCCCTTCAGCTTGGTCATTTGAAATCACTCACTAAATTACGCATCACCAAGTGTCGAAATATTGGTTCGTTGCTTGGTTTGCAAGAGTTGAATAACCTTGAAGATCTCACTTTGATGGGACTTTCGAAACTCACCCATGCAGAAATCAAGTTGTAGGCGTCTTATAAGAAGATTCTACACTGATGCTCCCTCGCTGCTCTATATGCTGCTTGCAGAAAAAGCCCTTGCCTCTCTCTGGTAGTTGTGTATTCATAAGTTCAATAATGAATCATTCAGGTCGGAGGAAGAGCGTGTTTCAGCACCTAACCTAGCTTGAATCCCTAGTGTTCGAGAGTTGCAGCTTGATGACCTTGCCTAACAACTTGAAAGGCCTGTGTTCCTTTGGTATATTGCGTATAATCAACTGCCCAAATCATGTCATTGCCGTATCTGCCGAGATCACTTTTTTGGCTCAACTTTCCACATCACAATCCCATGTTGAAGAGATGATGCCAAGAGCCTCATGGCCAAGATTCATGGAAAATACCGCACATCCATATGGTATCACTTGATGGATTCGTCCACTTGCCTAGTGAAAGAAGGGTAAAAGAGTACACCCTCATGAATTCTATTGATGATGTTATATATTATAAGAGATGAGTCTAATATAGTAACAATACCTAATATAGTAACAATATAACTAGGTATCTCATATCATATAATCCTACTCTAAATATGTTGTAATATATAGTATCCTCATATAGCATAAGATACTAAATATGTTGTAACATTCCCCCGCAAGCTAAGCATTTGGTGGTCGGATGCGAAGATTGAGCCGCAACACCGAAAACCGAGAAGGCGACAAAGGCTTGGTGAAAATATCAGCAAGTTGCTTATCAGAAGAGATGTGCACCAAGTCTAAATCACCAGACTGGATTTTTTCACGTAGGAATTGATGGTCAAGCTTGTAGGTTTAGGGTTGCCCCAAGGATCTATCTAGATTGTATCCGACACCTAGAGTGGGGTGAATAGGTGTACCGGCCAAAAACCACAAACACTCGATGCATTAAAAGTAAATGCGGAAAATAAAAACACACCGAGATTTACGTGGGAAAACTCCAACTCGGAGTAAAAAACCCACGGGACCAACACGCGAATAAACAATCTACTAAGAGAAAAGATTACAAGGTGATACCGAACTCCACGGACTCGACCTCTCTAACTTTTCTATAGATCTCCGCGCAATCCTCCGGGTTGTCCACGCCCTCACGTCCGAGTCCACGAACGCCACCACTTCGAATCCACGAAGCTTCTATCACGCTGAATCCACGACGCCACTTGAATCCACGAGCCCACGATCCGAATTCACGAATCGCCTTCAATCACGAGAGTATCATGAATATGGTGATCCTTCGCTTAGGAGTATCGTAGAAAACTGAAGTAGAAAACTGAAGAAAAAAACTCCAAGCGAAGCGTAGATCAAATCGACATATAGATAAGAAATTACGATATCTCGATTTGACCTAGAAGAGGCTATTTTGTAGAAAATAGGTTTTTGATGAATTCCTAGCCTCTAGGGTTTCTCAAACAATGATTTTCATGAAGTACACAGAGTTAGAGAACCCTAATATCTTATTTATAGACTTTAGAATTCATTAGATTCGGATTAGAAAATTTTCAATTTTTACCGTCTTGTACCGGTACAAAACTTAGGGCATTACCGGTTTCACAATGACAGAAGATTAATTTTTCGAAGCCTTGGAACCGGTAATGGGATTGATGGCTATACCGGTATAGCAACTATGGTTGTACCTATTTAACCAAATTTGTACCTGTATATTTTGTAATTTTTCTGATTTTTCCTTTTTCCGAAAATTACAAAGTTCCGATACATCTTCTAATCCGTTAAACAATGATATTATGATTTTAATGACTATAACTAAGTACGAATCTCCATATTTATGAATTAAAAACTTACCTGGACGTCGTGATTCAACTTGTCTCTTTTCTTCGAAGTCTAGGATTCTTCGACCATCTTCGATCCGCTCCGATCCTTCAAGATTCCGACTCAATTCACGAAACTTGCTAACACAAAAACCTTAATAATCTCCCCCTTTGGCAATTTCGTGACAAAACCCAAAAACTCCCTAAAATTACATCGTAAAAGAAAAACTTTTTTCAATGTCATCACCAAAACATCAAACTTCTCGCGTGTAATCCAAATACATTTTGAAACTCAAAATTACATCTTTGATTGAACTCAAAACTCCTAAAACAGACTCTATGACTTAGACGCAACTAGAAGTCTTGAAGTCTTGATTTCCTGCAAAACAAAATTTCAACAAAGTATGTAATATGCAAAAATATTTTTACTTCCCCTTTGTTCTTTTACTTCTTTTATATTTTTACTTCCCCTTTGTTCTTTTACTTCTTTTCACCAACTTCCTTTGTTCAAAAATATATCTCTCCTTCTCCCTCCTTAATCATCATGTCTCCCCCTTTGTATATGCATCAAATACAAAATATCTTCTCCCTCTGTACCTGTACTCCATTCTCCCCCTTTTTGTCAAAAATTGCCAGAAAGAAACAGAAATAGAGAGAAAAACACACTAAACAGAGAGTAGTCAAATCATAGTTACAGATCTAGATGCATAAGAAAACAATAAGCATAAAGAAACTAGACATAATCCTAAAATAGGCAGTAAAGATAAGCAGTAAAGCTCGAGGCAGAAATCACTCAGTAGCCTCGTCGTCGTCATCACCGCCTCTTGCGTGAGATCCAGAATCTCCCGCCTCAGGAGCTTCTGTCGGTGGTGGAAGAAAGGGCTGTCGAGAAGCTGATCGCTGATAGGTCGCCTGAGTGGGCGGTGGGAAGATATCATCGTGCCTGCAGCCTATCTTCTTTAGAAGTCCCTTCACCCCTTTCTCAAGGCGTTTGAAGCCTTTCTTCAGTGAACTCACTTCACGATGGAGTGAGTCCAAAGTGACAACTCCTCCTGAGCTAGAGGATCCCGTATGCTCTGCTCGCTCTGCTCGTCGTGGAGGTCGAGGTGGAGAAGGAACTGCTGAGCTGGAACCTGCATGCGGTGGAGGTGCCTTCGACTGCTGGAATGTCTTCAAAGTACTAACAGACTTCGCCCAAGTTACAGCATCGATCGAGCCAAGTCCAAAGTCGTATTTCTCGCACGTGATATCCACTCCGTTTTCCCGTAGAATCCGAGTGATAAGCAAAGGAAACGGAAGTAGCTCTCGCCGCACTGACGACTAAATCACATGTACCATCCGCTGCCAGATCAGGAATGGTATGTTCATGTTCAATCCATAGGCCTGCTCTGGGTGACCAAGAAGATATAATAATACCAATCGATCCCAACGAATCCTCTTGGTTCCAATAGTGGGCTGGACGTTGTAGCACATAATCAAAGAAAGTAAGTGATACTCAGGGCGCAAATCCTTTGATTCCACAATTGCCCGATTCGTCCTAACTCCTGGTTTGCAAATAGCTTCAATCACAATCTCCCAATGCGTCGAAGACTGAATCTTCCCAGTAGTGTAATGTAGCCCGCAGTATCTACCTCCATACCGTTAAGCCCACCAATATCGTGAGTGAGTAACCGTCGCCTCTTTCCACGTACCGACGTCTCAAAAACATACGTGCTCTCATCCTCCGCCGAACTACGCCTCGCATGTAGAACTCCGACGAGTTCCACACGGCGGGAGAGCGAGCCGAATACGACCAATCGGCTCTATAGGGCTCTCAAAGAATAGTCGTTCAAACTCGTGAACTTGCTCCGTCAGTTCCTTGAAGTTGACATGCCGCTCCGCTAAGCACGATCGAACTGAGTAAGCGCGAGCTCTCTCAGGAGGAACCTCAGCTATCCTCTTCGCTCGTCGCTCCTGAGCACGTGGACCAGCTCCACGTGAAGACTCTCCAGCTATGCCTTTTCCCCTGTCAGGGCGGGAAACAGGCTCTTCTTCAGCTACCTCAGGTGAGCTCTGCTGATAGTCAGGATCTAAGCCCTCTGACTCTTCAGCAGCACGCGTCCTTTTAGAGACGCTCCGACGGCCTCGACCACGACCGCAACCACCTCCCGTGGCCATAAGCACCAATAGCACGAGCATCAATGAGAAAGCCATTTTCCTACACATAAAAAGTAGTCGAAAATGAACAAATTCTGAAAAATTCTCTAAATATAGCGAAAAATTCACCAATAATCTCAGAATAAATAATAATGCAATATCAAACTTAATTTATGCAGAAAATTTTGACAAAATCTGAATTTTAGCAAAAATCCCGAAATTCCAATGAATATGAACCTTATAGCATAGATCCGTGAAGAATAACGAAATTAAACTAGTTCTAAGTGTTCTAGATGCAAGATAATATCATTAGACAGTGATCTATAGCAAAAAAATCGCATAAAAAACAAGTGAAAACAGAGATCAAACAAAGTGTCGCGGAATATTTCAAAAAAATATGCAAAACCGGGATTTTTACCTTTGATCCGGGCTAAATTGTAGTTTATCTAAGGGAAAATCGTGTAGATCTGTAAGAGAAGACTTCTGGGAGTTTTTAGAGAGAGAGAGAGCGCGGTTTGAATGAGTAAAGAGAGAGAAAAATGCATCGTAACCGGTGTTATAAGCCGCTGCTACAGTGATTTGTACCGGTACACGATGAATTTGTACCGGTATAAATCAACAGTATTTCGAAAATAGCCTTTTTTTTTATAAAAAAAAAATTCTCAAAAATCAAATTACTTTCATAAAAATTAAAGATTTGACTTAAAAAATTATTATGATGAAAATAAAATATTCTATGATTTCAAAAGACATCAAATAATCAAAACTTGATATTAAAAATAATCTAATGATTAAAAACATCAAGATGCAAATTGATGAAAAATAATTTTCTAGAAATTTAGCAAAAATTGACACCAATTTGTCGTAAGTCGTTCAATATAGAGATTTAACTAATAAAGCAGGAGTGGCTCTTTGAGCATCTTTTTCAAACTATCACCTTATATTAAGAAAAATTCTAAAATTTTTATTTATTTATTTATTTTTAACCTCTTCGGTTTTTCTTATAAATTCTCATGTGGTAGCTTCACACACGTACCGGACGACCGGGGTGGTAGCTTTTTCCTACACGTGGTGGTAGTTTTCACACTCCTTTCCGATGTAACTCTTTCCACATCTTTGTTACACCTGCCAAAGGAGAGTGAGGATTAGGAGTGAGTAATAGCAAGGATAGATGAATAATCCGAGTCAGGCAGTTACGTGGCCATCATCCTCGACGCCGTCCAACGTCTCAACAGATATCTTGTAGTAAACGGGTTGCGCCGAGTCAGGTACGTAACAATCTTTTAAACTTAGGAGTTTCTCCCTTTTTTTAAAATATTCAAACTCCCTCTAAATTAGACAATCTCACAATTGAAAATAATTTTGACGAATTTTAGTCAATTAGCAAATATCCATCAATTATATTCAACATTCACTACCAAGATGAATTAATTACCAAGAGATTAAAATTAATTTCAAAATTTTGATAAATGTATGTAAGAAGAAATCACATATTAAATTATTGTCAAAATAATAAAAAGTGGAGTAAAATCAATAATTAATATGAATTTAATTAAATTTGAATTGACTTTTCAATATCGGTTAAAGCTCTTTTAAAAACCTTTAATCTCTCCAATTTAACGGTATTCAATCATCTTCTTTCACAAAAAAAATTTTAATCAAAATAAAAACTCTCCAAATACCTTTCCTCAAAAACGATTTTCAAATCAAAATTTTAAATATCAAACCTCGTCTAAACATGTAATGCAATGAAGAAAAATTATGCAAGAAACACCTATCAAAGCATTACAAAAATAAAAATATACTAAGATGAGGAACAATGAAAGATATCACCTTTCCGGATCCAAACTTGTCGGATCTTCGGTTGTCTTGGCTTGTCGACGTTAGGTCCAAGTTGTTTCGTCTTTTGATGTTGTCCTTGAGGCTTAGAAACCCAAACCGCACATTGTTTCTACTTAGAAATCCGGTTCGGGTTCGATCGAGAGATTCGGTTGGCACGAGGTACTCGACCTAATTGATATCCTATTTGATTCCGAGGGCGATACCGAGTAGTAGGGGGTGCCGTATGAGGTTTCGATGTTGCCGATTGATTCTTCTTTGTCTTGTTTGGGCAACTCTTTTTGACGTGTCCTTTGATGCCACATCGGTGACACAACTTTTCCTTCAACGTGGTTGAGACTTTTGATGCCGTCTTTTGATCCTTCTCAACATACGTCCTTTCATATCCGAGACCCAACTTGTTCGATTGACCCAATCCGAGCATATGATCCAATTTCTTCGATCCGGAAGAAAATTGTTGTATGTCGGACTTAAGTTGACGAACTTGCTTGGTTAGCTCTTGATTGGATGTGTAGGTTTCCTTAAATTGTTGCTCCAAAAATTCAATCTTGTCTTGATGTGATTTGATCGTTAAATCCGCTTCTTCTAGCTTCTTTTGGAGGACCGAATTGTTGTTCAAAATCGATTCCCGTTCCTCCTCAAGAGTCTTATTTGTTGTCTTTAAATTGTTGTTCTCCTCTTCAAGTTCCAACAAACGGCTCCTGAACTTCTTATTAAATTTCGCCATCTTTTTCGATTCGATAAGAAGTTGATTGTATGCCTCCTCCAAATCTTCATCGTTTGACTCTTCCTCGCTTTCGCCGCTGTCGCTCAAAGATTCATGCGAAGAAAGAGAAACATTGGAATTAGAAACAATTGAAGATAAACAAACAACATTAGAAGACGAAGGCAAAGAAGAATTAGAAAATAATGCAATATGATCATTCTTTTCTTCGTCACTTGAAGATGAATCACCCGAAGTTGAGTCATCCCAAGTTTTCGCTTGCAAAGCCTTTTGTTTATATGTCTTCTTTAAAGGACAATCCGTTGCAATATGGCCATAGCCTTTGCACTTGAAGCATTGGATCTGCCCTTCAAATTCATCTTTTTCTTTTGAAGACTTTGCAAGATTTTTATCTTTAGATTTAGAAGATGAAGAAGATTTAGAGAAAGTTTTTCGCTTCGAAGATGAAGCATTGTTCTTTCGGAAGTTCCGTCGGAATTTCTTCGTGAAGAGCGCCAATTGTTGTTTGAAATTTGCGAGTGAAACATCTCCGTCGGAATCCGTGCCGTCATCTTCTTCCTTCTTTAATTTTAGCGCAATTCCTGTGCTTTTAGAAAAAGACTTGAAAGAACATTGATTAGTAGGAAAAGTCATCTCATACGTTTGTAAAGCGCCTACTAACTCTTCGACTTTCATCTCGTCCGGATGTTTAACCTTTTCAATCGCGGCTACTTTTGCCCGAAAACGTTCCGGAAGGGTTCGAAGAATTTTTCTAACCACTTTCGACTCCGGGATTTTCTCTCCCAAGTTAGCGCATGTATTCACAACGTCTTGTAGACGCGTATAGTACTCGGTAAAGGTCTTGTTTTCGTCCATGAAAATCGAATCGAATTTACTTGTAAGCATTTGTAATTTTTGGACCTTTACTAAGCTTGTTCTTTCATGCGTAACTTGTAGAGTATCCCATATTTCTTTCGCGGTTCCACAAGCCGAAACGCGAGTAAACTCCGTTTGCGATAAAGCATTGAATAATGCATTAATTCTTTTACCGTTAAACGAAGATGACTCGTTTTCATCTTTTGTCCACTTATTTCGTGGTTTCGGCGTTTCAACATTATCGACCTTTTCGATTGAATGTTTCCATCCGAACTCAATCGCTTGCCATATCCGCTCATCGATTGCAATTAGAAAAGCTCTCATGCGAACTTTCCAATAGGCATAATTCTTGCCGTTGAAGAACGGTGGTCGATTAATGTTTCCGCCTTCGGCCATTAGATAGCAATATATCTAGATCCCTCTCAGATACCAATTGTAGGTTTAGGGTTGCCCCAGGGATCTATCTAGATTGTATCCGACACCTAGAGGGTGGTGAATAGGTGTACCGGCCAAAAACCACAAACACTCGATGCATTAAAAGTAAATGCGGAAAATAAAAACACACCGAGATTTACGTGGGAAAACTCCAACTCGGAGTAAAAAACCCACGGGACCAACACGCGAATAAACAATCTACTAAGAGAAAAGATTACAAGGTGATACCGAACTCCACGGACTCGACCTCTCTAACTTTCCTATAGATCTCCGCGCAATCCTCCAGGTTGTCCACGCCCTCACGTCCGAGTCCACGAACGCCACCACTTCGAATCCACGAAGCTTCTATCACGCCGAATCCACGACGCCACTCGAATCCACGAGCCCACGATCCGAATCCACGAATCGCCTTCAATCACGAGAGTATCATGAATATGGTAATCCTTCGCTTAGGAGTATCGTAGAAAACCGAAGAAGAAAACTCCAAGCGAAGCGTAGATCAAATCGACATATAGATAAGAAATTACGATATCTCGATTTGATCTAGAAGAGGCTATTTTGTAGAAAATAGATTTTTGATGAATTCCTAGCCTCTAGGGTTTCTCAAACAATGATTTTCATGAAGTACACATAGTTAGAGAACCTTAATATCTTATTTATAGACTTTAGAATTCATTAGATTCGGATTAGAAAATTTCCAATTTTTAGCATCTTGTACCGGTACAAAACTTAGGGCATTGCTGGTTTCACAATGACGGAAGATTAATTTTTCGAAGCCTTGGAACCGGTAATGGGATTGATGGCTATACCGGTATAGCAACTATGGTTGTACCGGTACAGAACCAAATTTGTACCGGTATACTTTGTAATTTTTCTGATTTTTCCTTTTTTCGAAAATTACAAAGTTCCGATACATCTTCTAATCCGTTAAATAATGATATTATGATTCTAATGCCTATAACTAAGTATGAATCACCATATTTATGAATTAAAAACTTACCTGGACGTCGTGATTCAACTTGTCTCTTTTCTTCGAAGTCTAGGATTCTTCGACCATCTTCGATCCGCTCCGATCCTTCAAGACTCCGACTCAATTCACGAAACTTGCCAACACAAAAACCTTAACAAAGCTCAATATGCTTTATCTGAGCACGGAGAACTGGATTAGCCGCAAGATAAGTCGTGCTGAGATTATCACAATAGATATTGATGGAGCGCCATAAGAAAACACCAAGGTCACGGAGTAAACGGCAAATCCAAACTATCTCAACAAGCGTATATGCCACAGCGCGATACTCCGCTTTAGAACTGGAGCGAGAAATGGTAGGTTGTTTCTTAGCAGACCAGAAGATAAGATTAGGCTCGAGAAAGACGCAATAGCCAGAAGTAAAGCGACGTGTATCGGGACAACGAGCCCAATCAGCACCGGCAAATGCCGCAAGAGAAGGATTGACACAGCAAGAGAGTTGAAGACCATAAGATAGGGTCCCTCGAATATAATGCAGAATACGCTTGACGGCTTGCATATGTGGTTCATGAGGCGTCTGCAAATACTGAGCAACAGAGTTGATAGCATACGAAATATCCGGTCTTATGAAGGTGAGATACTGAAGAGCACCAATAAGTTGACGATAGACATAAGAATGGTCAAGAAGACGACCCTTATGAGACGAGAGGCGAGAGGCCGGAGAAAGAGGACTAGAGACAGGCTTACAATCAAGAAAGCCATGGCGTTGAAGTCGTTGATGCGCATATTTGTGCCGAGTCAGATGAAGACCGGAAAAAGACGGAGTAACCTCAATGCTCAAGAAATAATAGAGTGCCCCGAGATCCTTCATAGCAAATTCATGTTGTAGGGTGACAATGAGAGCCTCCAAAAGAGAGGAGGAGCTGCCAGTGATAATAATATCATCAACGTATAAAAGAAGAATGAGTGCCGTATAAAAGAAGAATGAGAGTGCCAGAAGAGGAATGAGAAACAAACATCGAGGGATCCGCGGTACTGCCGACAAAATCAAGTTTAGAAAGAAATGAAGTGAACCGCTAAAACCAAGCCGGAAGGACCGGCTTAAGACTATAGATTGTCTTGCGGAGACGACAAACGTGATGAGAAAGAGGGTCCACAAAACCTGGTGGTTATGCCATATAAACCTCTTCAAAGAGAGTTCCATGAAGAAACGCATTCTTCACATCAAGTTGTCGAAGAGACCAACCAGAGTATAAAGCCACGGAGAGAACAATACGAATAGTGGTCACCTTGACAACGGGAGAAAAAGTCTCATCAAAATCAACATTCGTTGTTGTTTGTAACCTTGAGCAACAAGTCGAGCCTTGAGACGCTCAAGAGAACCATCCGCCTTCTGCTTTACCTTGTATACCTATTTACATTCAATGAGATTAACGAAAGGATGAGGAACGAGATTTCAAGTAGCATTAGTCAGTAAGGCATCAAATTCCTTAGCCATGGCAGCACGCCAATGTGCATCCTGAAAAGCCTCATGAAAAGAAGTAGGCTCAGTTGGAAGAGTAGAATGGGTAGAAGCGAGTAAGGAAGTGGACCCTGTGGAGTCCTTAGTCATAGAGTGAGTGAGCATAGAATGGGTATAGGCAGGCAGCGGAGCCACAGAAGATGAAGGAGAGGAGATAGTAGCAGGCTTAGGAGGTGGATTATTAGAAGAGGTAGGTGGCACATTAGTAGCAGTCGAGCAAGTGGGGTGTCGTCTGGTATAGACCCGAAGCTCAGATGGACCAACAACGGTGGCAACATTCTCAGGACCATCCTGTGGAGCATCAGAATGCAAGCTAGAAGCAAATATTGATGAGTCCTCAGACGGTGAAACCGATGTGTGTGAACCAATATCGGGAGGAGGACGTGTGAAGTAGAAGCCAGAAACCACATCAAGAGTGGCAGGACTTTCACCCAGTAAAGGTGAATTAGAGAAAATTTTGAAACATTTGCAAGTTGGAAAATGAGGACGAGAAGGAAGAAAATTTAGACAGACAAGAGTAAGGAAAAACATGTTCAACAAACGTAACATGGTGAGAAATAAAGACTTTATCGGTGCTTGGATATAGACAGCGAAATCCTTTATGTTTGTCAGAAAGACCCAAGAAGACACAAGGAAGTCACCGGGGAGCGAGCTTGTGAGCTGCAATGTCCTGTACATCGGGATAAAATAAACATCCAAAACTCTAACAAGTTGCAAGTCAGGAGAAGCACAACCATGCAGAATGTCATATGGTGATCGTCCTTTTAAAACAGTGAGAGATGGAATTCTATTCACAAGAAAAACGGCAGTTTGAATGGCCTCGGCCAGCAGGAGGTAAACAAGATTGAAAAAGTAGGCTTCTAACAACATTAGATAAATGCCTATGCTTCCGCTCAGCAAGTCCATTTTGTTGAGGAGTATAAGGACAAGAAAAGCTGTGAATAATGCCATTTTGTTAACAAAGAGTAGAAAACTTCTCATTTACAATTTAGTACCATTGTCGGATTGGAAAATTTTTATCGATCTATGGAATATGGTTTCAACCATTCTTTTAAACTCCAAAAATTTGTCAAAAACTTCATGTTTAGATTTTAAAAGATAAAGTCAAGAGAATCGAGAGTAATCATCAATAAAAATAAAATAATACTTGTAGCTAGAGAGTGAGGGAACATGTGATTGCCATACATCCGAATGAACAATATGAAAGGGAAAAGCGAACTGAGATTCTGAATCATTAAACGAAAGTTTGACATGTTTTTCCATATTACAAGCATTGCAAACAAATAATTTTAAAATAGAATCTGAGACAATTTTATTATTTTTAAGAAATATAGAAAGAACAAAAAAACTAAGGTGACCTAACCGTCTATGCCAAATATCACTATCAACCCTAGATGCAACCAATGCTACCTGTTGCTTATTTCCGACACTTGCAACTTTAGAAGAGAGTGGATAGAGATGTTCCCAAACTAGGGCATCGAAGGAGCTCCGTCTTGGTTTCCTTGTCCTTCACGGAAAAACCAGAAGAGTCAAACTCAAAAAAGGAATTATTATCATGACAGAACTGGCGTACGGAAAGCAGATTTTTCCTAATAGAAGGAACAACAAAAACATTTTTAAGAGCTAAGGATTTAGAGAAGGAATGCAACTGGGTTTCAACTGTCTGAGTAATATCAAGTAAATTTTCATTACCAATAAGAATTTTTTCATGCCCTTCATAAGGTTTAGAGGTTGAGAGAATACCAGAAGTTGCGGTCATATGATTATATGCTCCGGTGTCAGGATACCACACTTCCTCATCAGGTTCATGATGGTTCATAGCAGCAAAGGTTTGAGAAAGATCATCTGCAACAAAGGAATGATTGAA
The DNA here is from genome assembly GCA_025177825.1 of Aechmea fasciata. NCBI lineage: Eukaryota > Viridiplantae > Streptophyta > Magnoliopsida > Poales > Bromeliaceae > Aechmea > Aechmea fasciata. The sequence continues at coordinate 1,701,247 of CM045944.1, read as the reverse complement.
GCGTTGTCCACACTGAAGAGTCGAATGATTAAACTTGCCGCAGATCTGACATTGTGTGCTAGATTTCGAAATGTAAGGTTGATAGGTCGGAGTATAGGGTTCAAAATACAAATGAAACACCATGATTGTTTAATGTTGGGCTATTCGATTGTCGCAAGTTATTTACTATAGCACGAACTAAGATAATTATTGCAAGGAAGACAAATGAAACACCATTACACTTTCTTTGATCTAAAAATTTCCACAACATTGATGTTAGGCTGCCTAGAGTTTTAATTCTATTCTTGTCACGCCCGTCTCTGAAGCCCGCCCGACACGTGCACAGATCCACCGTTTATACCAAGCGCCTCCGGTGCACACAGGGCGTCTACAACAAGGAAAGAAGTAGGAATAGATTTCTAACATGGCTATAAGAGCAAATACATAAATCTATTATAAAGGAGTCTAGAACAACAACACCAACATAAGATATACAATAGGTACATCACGACTACTAGTAGATCACTAAACAAAATACATTATACATCTTTCAGCTAAACCAAAAGAAAGATGTCGACGGGTCGGCTATAATAACACCAATGAGGCTCTAGCTAGTCGAAAATTCCTTGTCATGATCCCTAGCCTTTCCGCTGTGGAAGGCTTTGAAACAAAAACAAACAATCTATGTTGCATGATACGGATACGGGGATACGAATACGACACGATACGGATACGGTGATACGGCAATTTCTAAAACTTCTAGGATACGATACGCGGGATATACTTGAATAAAATATTATTCTAATTATATTTAAATATATGTTTATTATATGTAATAATATATTGAGAAAAATCAGGATATCTGGACTATATTAAGGAATATATTCTAATATGCATTAACTTGTATAATTGTTCTACATATGTTCATAAAAAAAATAATCGATGATATAAAATAATAAATCAAAACGTATTAAATCAACTATCTTCCAACTTGATCAAATGATAACAATAGATATGTAGTCGCACAAACTAGATAATTAGCCATTCAATATATATGTCTGTTTTGTTAGTTCTATTATTAAAATAGTAATAAAATAAAATGCTAACAATTTACTAGAGAAGGGAAATTTTTTTTTTTATTTTTTATAGCTTTTGTTGCTTAATACTAGATTGACAAATTAGATAAAAGCGAGTAAATACTGCGTGAAGATAGAACGAGAAGAAGCGCCTTCTACCATTCAAGAGCAAAAAGATAGATGAAATAACAAATTGAATAGTGATCGGCATTTTTCTTACTCTTTTCCTTCTTTTCAATAGGTTTGGATGTGAGCTTTTAAAAAATTTTTAAGTTTCGATCATTTTAGATCAAAAAAGAACCTGGCCGTGTCCCCCCCCCCGTATCCGTCACGTATTCGAGCCGTATCCGATATTTTTTTATTTTTAAAAATGCCGGATACTTCATTCCCGTATCGGACACGTTTCGGGCGCGTATCGGTATCCGATACGTATCCGATACGGGTACGGCATGAAATTTGAAGTATCCGTGCTTCATTACATCTCACTTATCTTATCAAGGACGGTTCTCTATTTTATTCATAACCCAACAGGGGTTTCATAAGTATTACTATTTCCACTATAGTGTAAGGTGAACAATGTACCAATGTCATATTCAATGAACTACGAGGATGTCAACTAGATCATGATTCAGGTCATGCACATGCCTTGCTACATAAGCCTCCACTACATGGAGTATGATGGTCGTCATGCAAGTAACTTTCATTCAACTAAGCAATTATATGCAATTGCTCTTTTATTTGCTCAATAGCATAGAAATCTCTTTCGTCATGTCTAGAACATGAAATGCAAGGCGACCTAGAGGTCGAGTACAATGTCATAATGCCCACTTAGTTGTTTAACTAAGTGCAACATGCTTAACTTCACAATTTATCTCTACCATGCAATAGGTCATATTTGCCCTTGTCTAAAACAAGTATATTAGTTGTCATGCAAGTTGAACTCAATAATTCCACTAACCATGTAAGGTCCCATAGAACATTCATTTACTCAACTCTATCATGCATTCTAATGTTGCATAAGAGGAAATACAATTACATGCTATTTAGTGTACAAATCCACTTTATAAGCCTCTACTACATAGAGTATGAAAACTTCTATATGTAACATGAGTGTATAATGCATTCGAAAATTCTATCATGTCATAACTAGCATGAATATGCATCAATTTGTCTTATAGTAATATAAAAGATATAGAGGGAGTTCACCCATTTCAGTGAGATCAAACCCACCGGATAGCTTCCGAAACCTCGTTCGTTTCTCCGACGAAGTTGTCCCCTAAACCTCATAGGCCGTAAGAAAAATTCCAAGGGGTTTACAAGCTTCTAACAAGCTCACCACGAAAATCATCAAAAATCCAAAAACAAATAGGTGAAAATTACCTTTGATCAAGTTGAACTTGTCCAAAGTCCAAATCAAGGTTAGGTAACTTCAAATCCCACCTAAAAGAGGATTCTATACTCGATCATTTCCATCCAAAAAGCTTTCAAAAGAAAAGCCCCAAAACAAACCCTAGTTTCTACCGAACTAGGTTTTTCACCAAAATTCTCTTGCAAATAGAGAGTACAAGAAGGTTACTAACCTCATCATAAGCCCCAACTCAAGCCATGAAGTGCTAGGGTTGAAGTTTGATCCTCCAATAAGTTCTTTTCTTCAACCCCGAGCTCCTCTCCAAGGTCTCAAAGCATGCATCCAAAGAGGAGGGAGAAAAAGAGATTAACCCAAACATTTAGGGTAAAGAGAGGGAATCCAAGAGAGAAGAGAAGAAAAACCCACCTCTTCTCCTTCTCTAGCCTCAGCCAACAAGAGAGGAAGTGAAGATGTGAGGGACATGTTATACAAGTTGTAACAATATCCCCAAAGCCCCTCCAAAACACAAAAATTACCCTCAGCACAAAACAGATTTTGTAACATTGAGTACCGATACACGATTTGGGAGTACCGATACTCGACAGTCAGTTCCAATACCCGAAGGCCAGTATTGTAGAACCTGAATGTTGGAAAATCTTATTTCCACTGCGTTCCAGTACTTGCCCTATGCAGTACCGGTACTCAACCTAGTACCGGTACCCAGAGCTGAGTTCCCTAGAACCCAAGAGCTGCCTAATTTGGTACTCCATAGAGTTCCAGTATCTCAAATCTAGTACTGTACTCAACTCAAATACTGCAGTTTTTGCAAAATTTGATCTTCGGAGTCCGTTTTTGTGCTTATTAAGCCTCAAAAACACTCCTAAGCTCACCAAACTCAAATCAAACCTTCAGAATAGTATTAAACACTATTCTCTCACTAGAACTTCGCAATTTGCAAAAGTTCAATGTGTTAGAACAAATACCGCATAGGAATCTGATTGTGATTAAAGATCTAACTAAATTTGTGATAACAATAAATAAATCAACTTACAGGTAAACGCAAATATCCAAATAATAATTTGATCTTATCCGGAAGCGTGCGAGACACTGCCCTAAGGCGTATTCCCGTCCTTACGTGCGGGATTAACCGGAAATAACACCCTAAGGTACGACCGGAATTCCTCCTCCTGCGAGCACGATCGTGAAGGAGGTTGACGGAGATTCTCAACACCTAGTGGATAAAAATAAAATCTTCAAAAATGAAAGAGGAAAGAAAAAATAATAATAGATAGAAATTAATCAATTATCTAATCTCTGTCTTAAACAGAGGAGCGAAATTTAATGCCCTTCTTCGTTACGAGAAAAAGGCGTATCCCGCGCAACGGAACGAGATTCTGTTGGCGCAAGAAACGGAACGGAAAAAATATCCCGTTAGTTTCTTTCTCATTAAGAAACATAATAAATAAATAAAGTAAATAAAGTAAATAAAATAAATAAAGTAATCAATAAATAAAATAATAAATAATAAAAAATTCAAAGTTCAAATAAAATAAATTGAAACTCAAAATTTTGAGTTTTTCACCAACACAATGCAATACAATTCTACTCCGCATTGACAGATCCTGAACAATATGCATGGTTGCTTCAAACATTTTATCTCTATCACTCATCCTAATTTTTACTTCCTAATTTTTACTTCCTCTTTTTCTTTTTTTTCTTTTTGTTTTTTTTTTAAAGAACAAGTTTAGCCACAGTTGACATCTTAAGTAGTTTCCAATGGATTGAAGCAGACCAACTAGTTGCAAGTTAGGGCTTTTTTATAAAATAATCTTTTAAAGTTTTATTATTTGCGAAATAGCCTTGTCAAAATTATATTTAAAAAATTAATCTCTTAAAGACGGTGAATAATTCACCGCTTTTATAACCGCTTTTATAAAGAGCCTAATTTTTCTAAAAGCGGTGAATCATTCACCGCCTTTCACTTGTTTATTATTTCTTTCTATAATCCTAACAATCATATAAATATTTTAACAAATCATATATAGTCTTAACAATCTAAAAATTATAATAATTTATTAATACAATTCTAACAATCAAAAAGATCCTAATAATCTATCTATACAATCGTAATAATCAAACATCACATATAGTCTTAACAAACTGAAAATCCTAATAATATATCCATATAATCTTAACAATCAAAAATTTTTTACTAATCTATCCATACAATTCTAACAATCAAACAAAAATTCTAATATTCTACACACAATCCTAACAACCTCACTTTTTTTATTTTTTGTATAATTTACATACAATTTTAACAACCTCATTATTTTGAGTAATGCTAGATGTACATCCCTTTGGGGTGTACATCTTACAACCCCACCCATCCTTGGGTGGGGTGTAATTCAACCGTCACATCATGTGACCGGTGAGCAAGTTCCCACCAACCGATGGGTGGGTTGTAAGATGTACAACTCTTTTGGGGTGTACCATTAGTATTTTCCCATTTTTTTTCTCTTTCTCAAAAAATTATGAAGAAGACGGTGAATGGTTCACCACCTTTAAAAGACCTTAGACTCTTTCAATGCGGTGAATGATTAACCGCGTTTTGAGGGTTAATTTGCTAAATACAAATTTGATAGGATTGTTTCGCAAATTATAAAATTATAGGTGGTTATTTTGTAAAAAAGTCCTGCAAGTTACTAGTTTGATTCAGTTTTTGAACTTTCTTTAGCAATGATGTATCACAGAGTTCTAAACATCTAATTAAGTTCGGATTGTTAACTACAGCTGTACCTCACTTCTTTTTCTTTGTTTGGTTAGCTACAAAGCATAATGGAAGTAACCTGAACTTCAGGTCATTTGGGAACATGATTATGCAAACTTTTAAAACTTTGATTTTGCTACCTTATCTTTCAATTTTATTTGATCCATATCCAGGAAAATTATTGCTTGCACCTGGTTGATCCATATGTACTTCCATGATCTGTATCATGCTTTTAATCTAACCCTCCGAACTTAGGTAGGAAAAAAAATGCAACTCATTCGATAGTAGAGTAAACTGTCTGATCGGACGGATGCATGCATGAAAGCATTGCTCATGGATGTACGGATGCAACAGATGCAGACAATAATTTCTCAGAGCCATGAAGTGACCTGAATGGCACAAATTGAAAAGTTTACATTGTAAAATCAAAATTTTCAAAGTCGGTTAGTTGTTTCCATCTTCAAAGTTCAGGTTAGTTCTGAATGTTTGTTTTAGGAAACTATGCATAAATGTATATTTGTTTGCAGTTCTCCTTGCAGCTTGCTTCTATATATTTGTTCTGGGAACTTATACATAAGTTTCTGACTAATTTGAATATTAAATTACTGTCAGTTTCAGGAAAGCTGACGATGTACGTAGTGGTTATCAATCGTGTTTCATTAGCTGATTTTATTTCCTTGTGCTCCGAGAATACAATTTCCAGATGTGCTGAGAGAGTTCAGGGCTGTTAGTTTACTAAGCATCAAGTCATCAACTATCAAGTATGGAATCAAAATGGTCTGCGAATTGATCAGAAGAACCTTTCAGTTGGTTATGATCTGCTAATTTGGAATGAGGGAGAGAAGCATGCACCTGATGCTCATTGGTAGAAGCAATGCAGTGTTGGGCTGCTGTCTAAATTATACAAATCTCAACTGCTGTTTATATCTGATTTGTTCATAACCTGTTTCTACTCTGCCACAAGAGATCACAAAAAGCATAATGATGGCTCCATCATAAGATATCTATCATCTTGGGTTTATTATTATTATTATTATTATTATTATTATTATTATTATTATTATTTACTCCTATCTTTTGTTGTGAAAACAATCCGGCATCAATTGAAAACTTGCAAACAATTCCCAATCAACTCACTAGAAAACTAGCTGTAAAAATGTCATCAGTTTGGGTTATTTATTGGGTACGGTTGATCCACAGCATCTGTATCTGTATATTGCAATGTAATGATATTTTTCTATATGTAATTGAACTGTGATTTGGATATTTCCTAGTGTGATGGTCAAGCCACATATTCCTTCTATTCCTGTTCAAGCAAATTGGACTGATCTACAGCTGTGACTCTCATCGTGTTGTTCTGCTTAACCTTTATCTCTAGATCATTATCACTTGAGCGGCTTGTCATTGCCTTAGCGTTTTTGCTCGTGAAGTTCGTGCGGCGACCGCCATCCTGCACAAAGATGGACAAGCCTTGTGAGACCCTAGATAGTCCTATATATAAGATATAATAGGGCTAAACTTTTAACCCGGCTTAAGCATTTTGGGTGGTGGCAAGGCTCAGGAGGTTAAGAGAGTTAAGCATGCTAGGATGGGAATAGTCCTAAGATGGGTGACCCCTTCGGAAGTTGCGGCGTCACTATTGGTATCAAAGCACTATTACCAGCCGGAAGTGTGCGATGAGTCTAGGCTGAGTCAGGATTATATAATGGAGAGAGCGAGGCTCTTATACTATTTATTGTTGTAGGTAGAGCGCGGCTCCTCTATAAGGTTGATTTAGGCTAGCGAGACGAGTTTCGCATCGCCTGATACTTGTGAGTCTGAGCCTGACGAGGACGTCAGGGCTTAAAAAGGGGGGGGGGGGATTGTGAGACCCTAGGTACTCCTATATATGAGATATAATGGGGCTAAACTCTTAATCCGGCTTAAGCATTTTGGGTGGTCGCAAGGCCCAAGAGATTGAGAGAGTTAAGTGTGCTAGGACGAGAGCAGTCCTAGCAAGGTTTAATGTGCCGCCCCGTGCCGTACGGCAAGGGGTGGCACGTAGGTGGCACGGTAAGGAGGGGGTGGTCTCGGACCCCCCTGCGTGCCGCGGCACGGAGCGCCGTGCCGCACGAGATAGAGCGGCACGACACAGCGTGCCACGGCACAGTGCCGTGCTTGCACTATGCTTTTTCTTTTTTTTTGTTTTTGCCTTTTGTTTTGTTTTTTTTGTTTTTGTTTTTGTTCTTTGGGGTAACCAACGCATTCTAAATACCTCCCGCCCTTCACAAAGACATTGTAAATCGAAAATTTAATTATGAGGTAAGTCAAAAAAAATTATAATTTAATTTTTTTGTTTATCAATATACGGACTGTAGTGACCTGATGGTTACAGTGGAGGCTTGCCAACAGCTCTGAGGAGTGCTGGGACAAGCCCGAGTCGCGTTGGCGCGAAATGGACGCCTAACGGACTCAGCGGGAACGCGAGAGCAGTTGAATCAGGAAATCTGCGAAATTTCAGGTTTCCTGTCAAGCTATACCGGTACAAATCTTGGTTTGTACCGGTACAAGAGTGATGGCTATACCAGTATAGCCACCAGGGATATACTGCAGATAGTGCCGCGCAAACTCTCGGGTTGCTCGTTTATACCTAAGACAAGGGCCGTTTGTACCAGACAAAGGTGGTAGAGGGGCGATTTGTCCTTTCTCAACTTTGGTGTTATCACCCCACCTACCCTCCTTCACACACGTAGCTAGAGAGAAGGAGGACTTGTTACTTTCCCTTCTTCTTTATCTAGCTCAACCAAGGTGAAGGAGAGAAGCTCGGGTGGTCGTTTCTTCGCCGAATGCCGCGCCGCGGAGCTTTTCGAGTGCATTTCCGACGCCGAGGTGTCGCGAGGGAGCTAGGCGAGCTCGGGATTTCGCCATCTTCGACACTACGACGATTCTAAGGGATTTCCGAGGTGAGTGATCCATCTAGAACACCTCCATTGCCTCAACTTCAACTATTTTCGAGCTGAGTTCGGACTGCTGCAGAAATCGACGTCGACTCGCCGTATTTTGGGCCGTACGCCACGTAGGAGTGGCGAATTTCGCTGAGACTTGACTCGTTGGAACCGGGACGACGAGAGGAATCCAGAGAGCATTTACTTGAAATTTTTGAAGAAGGTTTGCTTACTCGAAATCATGATTTACTCCTTGTCGTTTTCTTAATCGGATTTTCGAGTCACGACTACGTCGACCCGTGGAGTTTTGACTAGTGCTCTGTGTAGGAGTGTTGAAACGCGACGAAATCTGGGGCGTTGGATCCGTGACTTCGAGACGAAGAATCTGAGACCAAATTTGCAATTTTTGGAGCGAGTTAGCCCGGTCGAAATTCTGTTTCTTGAGCCGTTGTTTACGAGTTGACTGCGATCTTTGTTTCGCGATTTTCAGGCGTCGACCGTCGGTGTTTTGACCCGTACTCTGCGTAGAAGAGGCGGAATTCGCCGAAACTTGGGCCATTGGATTCACGACTTCGAGACGAAGCGCGAGCCCTTACTTGCCGAAATTGGAAAAGGTTAGCTTAGTCGGAATTAAGCTTTACTGAGCCGCTGTTTTTAAGCAGATTTCGGGCATTGTATGACGTTGGGTTTTCTTCTTCGCAGCAGAATTTTTCGGACCTTGGCGGACCAGCGGGGGAGGTCGAGTAGGATCTAGGACACCCTTGCTGCCAAGGGATTGCTATCGAGGTGGGCATTCATCGGTTACTCCTAAGTTAAAGTAGTCAACATGTATAATTTAATTTCATCGATATATCCTTAGCTCGAATTCATGAATTACAGCATGTTAAAATCTGAATTTTGGAGCATGTCTATAAGTAGTAGTTTATACATGTTTGGACTTGGACTTGACTTAGGAGAAAATTACGATTGATCGTCATATGTTACACTACGGTTAGCTCTAGGAGCGTGTTGTGTCGTATCGTCGCGGGAGTGCGACGGATACTCGAGTAGTGTAGTTTGTTTGACGCTCGCGGCTGGATGCCGAGCTTAGTTGTATAGAGTTGTCGGGGACCGTCGGGGGCTGACGGTGGGCCCAGTTTACTGTTCGGTTACAGTGTGTGTGCCAGGGGCACGTGGTGTGTTAGTGGTTAGACACAGTTACTTGACTATGCCTGTGAGAGCCAGATTGAGCTCGACAGAGATACGCTTGCATACTCGGTTGGTTCACGCCCACGAGTGCCGCTTCGGAGTCTGGCTTAGTGCTTTTGCGTTGGTGTCGCTACGTCCTCGTTTTGGACTCGCTCTCCGCTAGCTACCCAGTGGTAGTTGTAGTGTTGCTTCGACAGGCGGGACGGGTGTATCACAGTCCCTGGTGAGATTTGGTCAGGTTTTGGTTGGTACTACATGTGGATAGTGTTCGAGCTTACAGAGTAAGGACTTATAGCTGTAGAGTGGTTTCAGCTTCTCTTTCTACTTTCCTGTTTACCCTGTAGACTTAGTGGGTGGACCGATGTTGTTTAGGGCGGCACCCACTGAAGACTACCTGTTTTTACAGTAGTTCTCACGCCCCTTCTCCTCCACCCTTGTTGCAGGGCCTTCGGCGTCGGCTGCTGCTCCCTCTGAGGTGGACCGTGGTAAGGGCGTCGCGAGTTAGAGCCCTTCCCGACTGGTGCTGAGTTAGCCGTCTTCCTCTACTGCAGGTAGTGACTTTTTGGGTTGTTCTTTTGTACATACACTTGTGAACTCGGACGAGTAGTTGTGTTTGGGAACTTGTATTTATATAGATCTTATTTTACTACTGTTTGTATTTATAGTATTTCGGCTCTATGCTACTGTTCGTAGCGTTGTATGTTTATACAGGTACAACTACGCTTCGTATATGAGGAAAATTTCTTGTATACGGCGGATTTGTCGGCGTGCCCGGGGACTGTGCAACCCGGGGCGTGACACGGACAAAAGATTTGTCTGAGCTTTTTACTTCTATAAACAAATTTGAGCTACATCAAATATAAAATTTTATTTTTATGCTAAAAGATTGAAAATACTGATAAAATTAAAAGCTAAATTAAATCAATTGATACTTCAATTTATTTAATTTATTTGTCATATTATTTATTGCTTAATTTTATTGATAGTTATACTATTTTTTAAAAAAATTAATTAAGAAAATAATTTTTCAAATAATTTTTTCAAATAATTTTTAAAATTATTTTTTTATATTTTATAAAAGAAAGACTGTAATATGGTCAACAAAAGAAGAAGATATCTTTGCATTTTAAAAATTCTTACCGTAATAATTTCTATTCTACATCGAGATATAATTATACTTTACATACATAAAAGTTTACAAATATTACAAATATGTTAATTGATGAGTATAGTAAGATATATATAGCAAATATTCATAATTATTTGATTAAAATTTTTAAAATAACATTATAAGAGCTTATTGGAACCAAAAGAATTGAAATAAGTCCGTGCCAAAACGTGCCAGTAGGAGGGCATACGTATCCATCGGCACGGAAGCGTATCATGTGTCGGCTCGTACCATGCCAGGCAGACAACGGTACGTTCCCGTGTCACGTCACTTTAAACCTTGAGTCCTAGAATAGATGACCCTGGGTAGTTGGGCGTCACTCTAGTTCCCTATAGCTAGTTTGGACATACGTGTCCTACGACTAAGTATGCAAAAAAGAGAGAGAAAGAGGCGAGAGGTTTTCAAAAAATTAAATACTCTACCATTTAGAAAAATAAAATTACAATATATAAATTAAATACTCTACCATTTAGAAAAATAAAATTACAATATATAACTCCTTGTTTTTTGTCATAGCCATCCCAACAATTTAGAGACCTAAGATGCATTTAATTTACCCCACACTAAGCATACATTAATTCACCCACTATCATTCATATATTAAAGAGCCCTCATGAACTTATAGTAAAGAGCCTTCATAAATGCCTCGTGAATGTAAGGTGATTCCAAGCGTTGCTTATGATACTTGGATTTTCGTTGGCAGTTTGGAACCATTAAGTCCAGTTATATGACCCTTTGTCTTTCAAAAAGGCCGTTGGTTTTGAGCTTTCTTGACGGCCGTGAACTAGCGAAGTTGGGCCGGGGACTCGTGCACGATAGTGCTAAGCCCTAGGGGTGTAAACGATCCGAACACGAGCGAGGGGTCGACTCGTATTTGACTCGTTTATTAAGCAGCCGAACACGAGCTAGCTCGTTAAAGTATCAATGAAAAATTCGGCTCGTGTTCGGCTCGTTTAATAAACTAATAGAACACGGGCCAATGAACAATAAATTAAAAAAATTAGATTAAATATATTAAAAAAATAAATTTATAAAATCTTATCTATTAGATTTGGATCTAATAGTTAAAACTTTATATATAAATAAGTCTTTTTATAATTAAGCTTGCATTTATATTTTTATTTGGCATTTTTGCATAAAAAATTTATTTATTTTGGGCTTTTGCAAAATCGGGCCATCTTTTTCATTTTTGCAGATTCGGTCCACTTTTTCAGCAAACTGACCAAAATACCTTTTTGCCTTTTTCTCTTTCCTCTTTTTTTTATGTCGTTCTTTTTTTATTTCACTTCCCGAGGCGGCGGAGCGCGCCACCACTCCTGCTCGCAACGTCGCCCTCGTCCGCTCACGGCGACGAACCCTCTCCCCGCCTCGACTGTCCCCCGACCGCCCTCGTCTCTGCTCGTCATCTCCGACGTCGGCGTTGGCGTCGTCGTCTCCAGCGGCGAAGCTGCGCTTGGCCTCCCGCCTTCCGGCTTTCGCCCTACCCGCCTCGCGCGGCTTCACGGGTCCCTCGTGCATCCCCCCAACCCCGCTCCACCGCCTCCTCTCTCGTCGGAGATGATGAGCCGCTGCTTTCAATGTTTTGCTTCATCCTTGCTACCATTTAATCTGCAAAAACGTAAAAGGAAAGAGAAAAACGCCGCCGACGACGTCCAAGGCGTCGTCGTCGTCGTCGTCGAGCTCTCGCGTCTCCGCCGTCTTGATTTTTAGAAAATTTTTGTTGTTATGGTGTAATGGTGTAAAAAAAAAAAAAGAAAGAGGAAAAGGGTGAGAAGGAGAAATTGTGCAATTTGGGGTGAAATTGTGCAAATTTGGGGGAAATAGTGCAATTTTGGGTGAAATTTGCCCAAACTTGCACAATTTCGTCAAATTTTGCACAATTTCACTCAAAATTGTACAATTTCTCCTTCTCGTCTTTATCCTCTTTTCTTTTTTTTTTACACCATTACACCATTACACTAACAACAAAAATCTCCTAAAATCGAGATCTTCCTCTTTTTTATCCATTTATTCTATTTTTTTCTTTCTCGCCTTCTTCCTCGGTTTATTCTTTTTTTTTTTCTTCCTCCTTCCACCTCGAGGAGCTCTGGAGCCGCCTCGCGCGCTGAGAACCGCGAGCTCGCCGCGCGGCTCAGTGGCGCCGTCTATCTCTCCACACTCCCCGTGACTCAGGTGTCTCCGGGCGAGTCGCGTCCCTCTGTCTTCGTCTCGCGTTAGCGCGACGGAAAAGGAGGAGGAATAAGGAGGCCACGGTGGAGCTTGTCGTCGAGTAAGGAGGCGGCGGAGCGGGCTTGGCGCGGCGTAGAGGGCACAGGCGAGGACGTGGTAAAAGGAGAGGTCGGGGGAGAAAGCGAGGCGAGGAAGGCGGGCTGGTCGCCGGCGACGTCGCCGGGGCAGGAGAGGGTGACGTTTCGGCCTTCGCTGCTCCCTGGGAAGAAAAAGAAAAAAAAGAACGACAGAAAAAAAAAGAGGAAAGAGAAAAAGGTATAAGGGTATTTTAGTCGATTCTTTGAAAAAGTGGTGAATACGCAAAACCAAAAAAAGTGGCCCGGTTTTGCAAAATCCCAAAATAAGTGGATTTTTTATGCAAAAAGGCCTTTTTATTTTGCTAAAAATTAAATAATAAAAATATATACTATATATAATTATTTATTTATATATAAAAATATAAATTAAATAAATTATATAAATATAAAATATATGTATTCGAAATTTGTTATCAAGCCGAACACAAGCGAGCTGACCCCAGCTCGTTATTCGGCTCGTTTATTAAACAAGCTGAAAAATTCAGCTCGTGCTCGGCTCGTTTACTAAACGAGCAAGCCGAACACGAGCTGGATCGCGAACAGCGAGCTGGATTGCCACCCCTACAAAGCCCTTACAGGCTGCTCATAATTTTTGCGAACAACGAGCTTATATATTTTATTTCTAAAGAATCTCTCATGAATTGGGAGGGCTTCTCAAGCAAATCATACAACTCCTTACATGACTTGTTCCAAAAGTTTTGCAAGAAAGAGATATAAATTTGTATAAAAATCTTTCCTTATTTTATAAAGTTATTTATATACGTTTTTATGTTTCTAATTTCTAGCTTATTTTATAAAGTTATTTATATACGTTTTTATGTTTCTAATTTCTAGTTGATTTAGTCAAATTATATTTTTGTACTAAACTTGTTAATATGATTAATATCAGGAGGAACAAAATATTAGTGAGACGAGACCTATTAAGTCTAGTAATTAACCCCCAAAACTAAATATGGGGAACATATTAATTGTGAAATATGTGAAACAACTATTGTACTCTAAAAACTTTAAGCTAATAGAGAACCGTTACTCTCGCCTTAAATGTCACGCCCCGGGTTGCTCGGGCAACCGGGCACGCCGACAATCCGCCGTACACAAGAAATTTTTTCTTGTATACGAAGCGTAGTATAATAAATACAACGCTACAAGCAGTAGCATAGAGCTGAAACATACTATAAATACAAACAGGGAGTACAAGAGAGCTATATACATACAAGTTCGCAAAGACTACTACTCGCTCCAGCGAGTGCACGACTGTATGTACAAAAGAGTAACCCAAAAGTAACTACCTGCAGTGGAGGAAGACAGCTAACACGACACGAGTCGGGAAGGGCTCTAGCTCGCGACGCCACACCACGGTCCCCTCGGAAACGGCGGCGACGCGAAGGCCACTGCAACAAGGGTGGAAGAAACGGGGCGTGAGAACTACTGTAAAAACAGGTAGTCCTCAGTGGGTGCCGCCCTAATCAACATCGGTCCACCCACTAAGTCTACAGGGTAAGTAAGAGTAGGAAAAAGAAAACTGGAAACATTCTACAGCTATAAGTCACTACTCTGAACACTCAAGACTAACCACTGTAGTACCAACCAAACGACCCAATTTCACCGGGAGCGTGAAACACCGTCCTTTGTCGAAGCAACACTACAACTACCTCGGGTAGCTAGCGGAGAGCGAGTCCAAACGAGGACGTGGCGACACCAACGCAAAGCACAAAGCCGGACTCGGAGCGGCACTCGTGGGCGCGAACCAAGCAGTATGCAAGCGTATCTCTGTCGAGCTCAATCTAGCTCTCACAGGCATAGTCAAGAAACTGTGTCAAACCACTAACACACCACGTGCCCCTGGCACACACACTGAAACTGAACATAGCTCGGCATCCACGGCGCGGCGTCAAACTAGCTACACTACCCTGGGTATTCGACGCACTCCCCCGGCGACGATACAATACAACACGGCTCCTAGAGCTAAATCTGGTAGTGTAATATATGACGATTAGTCGTAGTTTTCTCCTAAGTCAAGTCCAAGTCCAAACATGTATAAAAATACTACTTGTGAACATGCTCCAAAATTCATTTAATACTAGTTGATATTCATGAATTCGAGCTAAGGTCTAAACATTAAAACGAATTATACATGCGACTACTTAAACTTAGGAATGACCGATGGATGCCCACCTCGTGGCGAATCCCTGGCGACAAGGAGTGCCACAGGTCCCTCGATCACCTCACGTGATCCGTCACCGTCCAAAAGATAACTGCTGCGAAGAGATAAACCAAAAACTCGATTTCTTCGAAATCTGTCCGGAAAACTGCGGCTGAGAAAAGCTTAAAGTTAACTAAGCTAACCTTGTCCAAATTCAGCGAGCAAGGGCTCGAAATCTTCGCCTCGCAGTCGGGAATCCAACGGCTCCGGTTCGCTGGATTCCGCCTCTCCTACGCTGAGTTCTAGGCGAAACATCGACGTCGGCTGGAAAACAGCAAATCAGATTGTCGGTTACGCTCGCGGGACAGCGGCTCAGTAAAACGACACTTCGACTGGGCTAACCTGCTCCAAATCCAGCGAGTAAGGTATCGCTGGAATCGCCTCGAAGTCGCGGATCCAATGCCCCAGATTTCGTCGCGATCCGAGTTCCTACACGGAGAAAAGGCAAAACACCGCGGAGTGTCGCGGCGATCGGCGACGGTTCGAGGAGGAAAACAGCAAGGGAGAAAAGCGGGATTTCGGCGAGCTAACCTTCACCAAAAATTCCAAATAAATGCTCGTTGGATTCCTCTCGTCGTCACGGTTCCAACGAGTCTAGGCACACGACGAAATCCGTCGCTTCTACGTCGCGTACGACCCAAAATACGACGAGTCGACGTCGATTTCCTGCAGCAGTCCGAACTGAGCTCGAAAATCGTTAAAGTGGAAGCAATGGAGGTGTTCTAGATGGATCACTCACCCCAGGAAATCCCTTAGAGTCGTCGTAGTGTCGAAGATGGCGAAATCCCGAGCTCGCCTAGCTCCCTCGCGGCACCTCGGCGTCGGAAATGCACTCGAAAAACTTCGCGGCGCGGCATTCGGCGAAGAGCGACCACCCGAGCTTCCTTACTCCAACCAAGCTATCCTAGAGAGAGAGAGAGGGAAGAAGGAGAAGTAGAGAAGATGAAGGTGCTGTGAAAAAGCCTCTCACCCTCTCTCTTGAGGTGTAAGCATGCATGGGGGAGGGTGAAAAGAACAATGTGGCAATTTACCAAATTGCCCTGCGCTACCCACAAGGTCCGTTTGGCGTCCATTTCGCACCAACGCGATCCAGACTTGTCCAGACACTCACTCGAGCTGTCGACAAGCCTCAACTGTAACCACCCAGGTCACTACATCATCCCCCACTACAAAGAGTTTCGTCCTCGAAACCAGAAAGTACCTCAGCTCGGCGCATCAAACAGGTAGGGGTAAGACTCCCTCATCACCGTCTCTGGCTCCCAAGTTGCCTCCCGTTCCTCGTGATTACTCCACTGTACCTTCACATACGGGATGACCCGATTGTGCAATTCTTTCGCCTCGCGAGCAAGAATCCGCAACGGCCGCTCCTCGTATCGAAGATCCTCGCTAATCTCAAGCGGAGTGAAGTCAATCACGTGAGAAGGGTCGAACACATATTTCCTCAATGTCGAGACGTGGAAAACGTCGTGGACGCCTGCAAGCCGTGGGGGTAGAGCGACCCTGTAAGCAACTGGCCCAACTCGCTCCAAAACCTCGAAAGGGCCAATGTAGCGTGGACTGAGCTTTCCACGCACTCCAAAGCGGCGAATCCCTCTGGATGGCGAGACTTTAAGGAATACATGGTCTCGACACGGAACTCTAAGTCTCGCCTCACGGTGTCGCGTAGCTCCTCTGGCGGCTACGGGGTCAAAAGGTGTCGTCGAATCATCTTCACCTTTTCCTCAGCCTCCGATAGAATCTCTGGCCTGAGCGTCTTCCTTTCACCCACATCGCTCCAAAACAAAGGGGATCGGCATCTGCGTCCATACAACGCCTCAAACGGAGCCATCTGAATGCTCGCTTGATAGCTGTTGTTGTACGCAAACTCAACCAGTCTCAGATGCTGATGCCATCCTCCACCAAACTCCAAGACGCATGCCCTCAGCATGTCCTCTAGCGTCTGAATGGTCCTCTACGGCGGCCGTACGTACGTGGGTGAAGCTTATTTGTCTTTGAAGTGCAGCTGTGTACCCAAAGCTGTCTGCAAGCTCCTCCAGAAGTGTGATACAAACCTTGGGTCTCTATCTGATACAATCGACGCTGGTACGCCATGCAGCCTGACAATCTCATCCAGGTATAGCTGAGCAAGTCTCTCTCTGGGCCAGGTGGACAGAACCGGTAGGAAGTGAGCAGACTTGGTCAGTCTGTCCACTATCACCCAAATAGCATCGTAGCCACCCTGTGCTCTAGGTAATCCCACAACAAAGTCCATCGTGATCTGTTCCCATTTCCACTCTGGCACTGGCAGACTCTGAAGCTTGCCAGCAGGCACTTGATGCTCTGCCTTCACCTGTTGGCAAGTTAAACACTGAGTCACATATCTGCCAATGTCTCTCTTCATTCCATTCCACCAGAACTGTGCCTTTAAATCCTTATACATTTTGGTTCCACCAGGATGAACCGTATAAGGAGAACAGTGAGCCTCTCTAAGGATGTCTGCTCTAATCTCAGAATCCATAGGCACACAGTAGGTCCACTGTCGTAGTACTCCCGGCCATCCTTTGTAAAGCCCTCTGCCTGTCCCCTCTCTATCTGCTCTCGAATCCTCAAAAGATGTGGGTCTCCACTCTGTTTCTCTCGGATCCTATCCAACAAGGTAGGCTGCAAAACCATAGACATAAGTATTGCAGTAGACCCAGGGGACACAACCTCGAGACTCAACCGCTGTAGCTCCTCAAGTAACGGCCTCTGCTGCGTGATCAACAAACACGAGCTCTGCACTGCCTTCCTGCTCAACGCATCTGCCACCACATTCGCCTTGCCGGGATGATATTGAATGCTAATATCATAGTCCTTCAATAACTCTAACCACCAGCGTTGCCTCAGGTTCAACTCCTTCTGGGTGAACAGATACTTGAGACTTTTGTGATCTGTGAAAACCTCACAGTGCTCGCCATACAGGTAATGCCGCCACAACTTCAAAGCAAAAACCACTGCGGCAAGCTCCAAGTCATGCGTAGGGTAATTCTTCTCGTAATCCTTTAATTGCCGTGAAGCATAAGCAATTACCCTACCGTCTTTGCATCAACACACGACCCACCTTGTGTGATGCATCACTTGTAGATCACATATCCTTCCCCATGCTTGGAAGGGCAAGGATAGGAGCTGACGTCAACCTCTGTCTCAACTCATCAAAGCTCCTCTGACAGTCCTCACTCCAGATAAACTTAATTCCTTTACGAGTCAATCGAGTGAGGGGTGTGGAAAGCTTCGCAAAGCCTTCCACAAAGCCGACGGTAGTATCTGCAAGTCCTAGAAAGCTCCGCACCTCGGTCACCGTCGTCGGTCTGGGCCAATCCCGAATAGCCTCAATCTGCGTCGGGTCCACTGCCGCTCCGTCTGCAGAGATCACGTGGCCCAAGAAAGCAACCTCCGTAACCGAACTCGCACTTCTTCAACTTGGCATACTACTCCTTCTCTCGCGGGAGTTGTAGCACAATCTTCAAGTGCTCTCGTGCTCGGCATCCTTTGCGGGAGTATATCGAGAATATCATCGATGAAGACTACCACAAATCTATCCAAGTACGGCTTGAACACCGGTTCATCAAATCCATGAACGGCGGGGGCATTCGTCAATCCAAAAGGCATCATGTAAACTCATAATGCCGTCACCAGGAGTTCTAAAAGCCGTCTTGGGAACATCCTCGACCCTCGCCTCATTTGGTGGTAACTTTGTGGGAGATCAATCTTCGAGAAGACACAAGATCCTTGCAGCTGATCAAACAGATCATCGATGCGCGGCAAAGGATACTTATTTTTGATGGTCACTTTGTTCAGCTCCCGATAATCCATACACAACCTAAGTGAACCATCCTTTTTCTTCACGAATAGCACTGGTGCTCCCCAAGGCGATACGTTTGGGTCTCACGTATCCACTTATCCATCGGATCCCTGAAGGCGCCTTTAACTCCCTCGGCTCTCCGTGCCGTGCCGTCCATACCTTTGAGATTGGTGCGGTTCCGGGGGCTACATCAATCACAAACTCAACTTCCCTCTGCGGCGGCATCGTCGTCAGCTGCGGGGAAATACATCCGGGAACTCGCGGACTACGGGGATATCCTCGAGTCCGGCACGCCGTAGGTACCTCTACAACCATCGCCAAGAAAGCCACGCACCTCTGCTCGTCGGTGTCGAGCTCTCGGCGAAGAAATGCACGCGGCGAACAAGGTACTCCTGCGACCTACGAAAGTGAACTCCTCACGCCGGCTCACGAAGTGTCACCGTCCTCGCTCCACGATCGATCGTAGCGTAGTATCGTGTCAACCGATCCATGCGAGTACAATGTCAAAGTCTGCGATCGCCCTAGAACTAACAGGTCTGTGGGCATAATCCACGAGTCTAACTGCACAGGACAAGACCTACAACACTCTACAACTCGTAGTACATGGTCAGGAATCTGGAACTCTCGGGCCTGAGGTAAAGTCTCTATCTCTAGACCATGTAACAATGCAAATGCTCGACTGATAAAAGACTGTGATGCACCGGTATCAAATAAAGTACGTGCTCTAATGCCAGAAATTAAAGTGATACATCACCACTCGGTCGAGGCGACGAGTCCTCAGTGAGGCTGCAAAGACTACGCCACTCGGAACTGCGTCGTCGATCATCTGTCGCGGTGCGACGCTCGGTCCTCTGACGGTAGCTCGGCGATGCTCGTAACTCTGTAAAGACCACTGCGGCGGCGAAGGCGATGAGGGTCTTTGCGACGGCGCTCGTGGGCGGTGGCCCTCGTGTGTCCGTGTCCACATCCAAAACAACGGCCCTCTCGGCGCTCGCCTTTGCGGCCGCGTGCGGTCCTCCACGAGATCACGCAACTTTGAGTCCTCGGTGGCGCCCCCGGCCCGCGGGTATCCACAGAAACGGCGACGCCCGAAGACCCCGACCACGAAAGCGTGGTCGCGAAGGCCTGGCGGACGCACGCTGCTCGGCGCCTCCGTCGTGCGGAGCGGGACGCTTCCTGTCCTGACTCGGTCCTGGCCCCTGTGCTCGCTCCGTAGTGTAGCCTCGCTGCGCTCCTCCCACGGTGCCTGCTCAATGGAAGCATCCAAGGTCCTCGACCTCCGCCCCCGTACAAACACAGTAAAGCTACGGCCTCGTCCCTGCTCGAAGAGGTATACCTGTGTGCCTCGTCTGCGGGTGCGAAAGGTACACGGCCCGGGAGTCGTGTGAACTCCCGAACGTACTCTTGAACTGTGCGATCCCCCTGCTGTATCCTCTTCAAGTCCTCCTCGATCCCCTGCTTCACGCTGTCAGAGAAATACGTGCGGTACAACATCCCGCAAAACTCGTCCCAGCTCGTCTGAGAAGCTACAACTCCATGGTCGCGCTTCTCGTCCACCAATCCCGGGCATCCCCGTCAAGCAATGGACCCCCAAATGAACCGGTCTCGATCCGCCAGGACAAACATGTCCTCAAACAGCCTATCCATCGTACTGATCTACCTTTCCAATACCCAGGGTTCCTTGCAATCCCCGTCGAACGTCGGTGGGTCGAGGCGGTGAAAATGAAACGATAGCTGTGTCACCGCATTCTTTGCTTTCTGCCGTAGTCGCACTGAGCAGCCCTCCCGCGGGCGCTACGGGTGCTTGAAGGTATCTCTGGAGTGGGGGTGCGGCGGCGGCGGCGAAGGTGGAGTCGGGGCGGTGGAGTAAGGCTGGTGGTGCCCCGATCTTGAACTCGATGATGCGGCTAACCTCTCGCACATCTGCTGTAAGAACAGCCCCTGCTGTCTGGTCACCTCTGTCAATACCGCTAGCTGTGCGCTCAAGTCCGGCGGCGCGCGCGTCTCCGGTCGGGTGCTCGGCTCCTCTACCGGGGGTACACCCGTCTCGGGTTGGGTGTCCTGCTCCGCCTGCACGGGTATCTGATACAGTGGTGGCGGCGGTGACGGTAGGGCGCGGCCCCTAAGCGGCGGTCGTCCTCTAGGTCGAGGCATAGCTGCACAATTAATAACGAGGTCAGATACACACACACTCTTGACCCGATTATCGAAAGTCTCGAAGACAGTCCATGTCTCTCCTCAAAATTATGCCGTCTGTCGCCAACATAATTTGTCTGGACCGACACAGGCACTCCTTCGATCACTCACTCCCCTCTAGGATGAGTTAGAATAATCAATCAGTAACTTTCGCATTAAATCACGCCACTCGCGTCAAGCCTTCCTATGGTTTACCAGCTTAGAGTTCCTAGGTCCCAACGACCTGATACTAAGCTCTGATACCAACTTAATTGTCACGCCCCGGGTGGCTCGGGCAGCCGCTGACAATCCGCCGTACACAAGAAATTTTTCTTGTATACGAAGCGTATTTGCACTGTATAGAAATACAACGCTACAAGCAGTAGCATAGAGCTGAAACATACTATAAATACAAACAGGTAGTACAAAAGAGCTATATACATACAAGTTCACCAAGACCACTACTCGCTCCAGCGAGTTCACGACTGTATGTACAAAAGAGTAACCCAAAAGTCACTACCTGCGGTAGAGGAAGACGGCTAACACGACACCAGTCGGGAAGGGCTCTAGCTCGCGACGCCACCACCACGGTTTCCCTCGGAAGCGACGGCGACGGCAGAAGGCCACAACAAGGGTGGAAGAAACGGGCGTGAGAACTACGCAAAACGGGTAGTCCTCGGTGGGTGCCGCCTAATCAACATCGGTCCACCCACTAAGTCTACGGGGTAAGTAAGAGTAGGAAAAAGAAAACTGGAAACATTCTACAGCTAAGTCACTACTCTGAACACTCAAGACTAACCACCTGTAGTACCAACCACACCTGACCCAATTTCACCAGGGAGCGTGAAACACCCGTCCGCCTTTGTCGAAGCAACACTACAACTACCTCTGGGTAGCTAGCGGAGGCGAGTCCAAACGAGGACGTAGCGACACCAACGCAAAGCACAAAGCCAGACGCCGGAGCGGCACTCGTGGGCGCGAACTAACCGAGTATGCAAGCGTGTCTCTGTCGAGCTCAATCTGGCTCTCACGGGCATAGTCAAGTAACTGTGTCTAACGACTAACCCATCACGTGCCCACAGCACACACACGAACATGGCTCGGCATCCACGGCGCGGCGTCAAACTAGCTACACTACCCACAGGTATCCACGCACTCCCCCGGCGACGATACAATACAACACGGCTCCTAGAGCTAAATCTGGTAGTGTAATATATGACGATTGGTCGTAGTTTTCTCCTAAGTCAAGTCCAAGTCCAAACATGTATAAAAATACTACTTGTGAACATGCTCCAAAATTCAGATTTAATACTAGTTGATATTCATGAATTCGAGCTAAGGTCTAAACATTAAAACCGAATTATACATGCCGACTACTTAAACTTAGGAATGACCGATGGATGCCCACCTCTGTGGCGAATCCCTGGCAGCAAGGAGTGCCACAGGTCCGTCGATCACCTCCGCGATCCGTCACCGTCAAAAGATAACTTTCTTTGCGAAGAGATAAACCAAAAACTCGATTTCTTCGAAATCTGTCCGGAAAACTGCGGCTGAGAAAAGCTTAAAGTTAACTAAGCTAACCTTGTCCAAATTCAGCGAGCAAGGGCTCGAAATCTTCGCCTCGCGATCAGAATCCAACGGCTCCGGTTCGCTGGATTCCGCCTCTCCTACGCTGAGTTCTAGGCGAAACACCGACGTCGATGCTGGAAAATAGCAAATCAGATTGTCAGATTCTGCTCGAGGGACAGCGGCTCGAGTAAACGACACTTCGACCTGCTCCAAAGCCAGCGAGTAAGGTATCGCTGGAATCGCCTCGAAGTCGCGGATCCAATGCCCCAGATTTCGTCGTGATCCGAGTTCCCTACACGGAGAAAAAGGCAAAACACCGCGGAGTGTCGCTGCGATCGGCGACGGTTCGAGGAGGAAAACGGACAAGGAGAAAACTGGGATTTCGGCGAGCTAACCTTCACCAAAAATTCCAAATAAATGCTCGTTGGATTCCTCACGTCGTCACGGTTCCAACGAGTCTAGGCACAGCGAAATCCGTCGCTTCTACGTTGCGTACGACCCAAAATACGGCTAGTCGACGTCGATTTCCTGCAGCAGTCCGAACTTAGCTCGAAAATCGTTAAAGTGGAAGCAATGGAGGTGTTCTAGATGGATCACTCACCTCTGGAAATCCCTTAGAGTCGTCGTAGTGTCGAAGATGGCGAAATCCCGAGCTCGCCTAGCTCCCTCGCAGCACCTCGGCGTCGGAAATGCACTCGAAAAACTTCGCGGCGCGGCATTCGGCGAAGAAGCGACCACCGAGCTTCCTTACTCCCAGCAAGCTATCCTAGAGAGAGAGAGAAGAAGGAGAGAAGTAGAGAAGATGAAGGTCTTTGTGAAAAAGCCTCTCACCCTCTCTGTGTAAGCATGCATGGGGGAGGGTGAAAAGAACAATGTGGCAATTTACCAAATTGCCCTGCGCTACCCACAAGGTCCGTTTGGCGTCCATTTCGCACCAACGCGATCCGGACTTGTCCGGACACTCACTCGAGGCGTCGACAAGCCTCAGCTATGTAACCACCCAGTCACTACATCATCCCCCGCTACAAAGAGTTTCGTCCTCGAAACCGGGAAAGTACCTCGGCTCGGCGCATCAAACGGTAGGGGTAAGACTCCTCATCACCGTCTCGGCTCCCAAGTTGCCTCCGTTCCTCGTGATTACTCCACTGTACCTTCACATACGGGATGACCCGATTGCGCAATTCTTTCGCCTCGCGAGCAAGAATCCGCAACGGCCGCTCCTCGTATCGAAGATCCTCGCTAATCTCAAGCGGAGTGAAGTCAATCACGTGAGAAGGGTCGAACACATATTTCCTCAATGTCGAGACGTGGAAAACGTCGTGGACGCCTGCAAGCCGTGGGGGTAGGGCGACCACAGCAAGCAGCGACTCGCTCCAAAACCTCGAAAGGGCCAATGTAGCGTGGGTGAGCTTTCCACGCACTCCAAAGCGGCGAATCCCTACGGATGGCGAGACTTTAAGGAATACATGGTCTCCAACCTGGAACTCTAAGTCTCGCCTCCTGGTGTCGGCGTAGCTCCTCTGGCGGCTCTGGGCTGTCAAAAGGTGTCGTCGAATCATCTTCACCTTTTCCTCAGCCTCCGATAGAATCGCTGGCCCGAGCGTCTTCCTTTCACCCACATCGCTCCAAAACAAAGGGGATCGGCATCTGCGTCCATACAATGCCTCAAACGGAGCCATCTGAATGCTCGCTTGATAGCTGTTGTTGTACGCAAACTCAACCAGTCTCAGATGCTGATGCCATCCTCCACCAAACTCCAAGACGCATGCCCTCAGCATGTCCTCTAGCGTCTGAATGGTCCTCTACGGCGGCCGTACGTACGTGGGTGAAACGTGTCTTGAAGTGCGGTGTGTACCCAAAGGCTCTGCAAGCTCCTCCAGAAGTGTGATACAAACCTTGGGTCTCTATCTGATACAATCGACGCTGGTACGCCATGCAGCCTGACAATCTCATCCGGTATAGTGAGCAAGTCTCTCTGCAGGCCGGGTGGTGCGAAGCAGGTAGGAAGTGAGCGGACTTGGTCGGTCATCACTATCACCCAAATAGCATCGTAGCCACCCTGTGCTCTAGGTAATCCCACAACAAAGTCCATCGTGATCTGTTCCCATTTCCACTGCACCGCGGACTGCGAAGCTTGCCGGCGGGCACTTGATGCTCTGCCTTCACTGTTGGCAAGTTAAACACGAGCCACATATACGCAATGTCTCTCTTCATTCCATTCCACCGGAGCGTGACTTTAAATCCTTATACATTTTGGTTCCACCGGGGTGAACGGTATAAGGAGAACGGTGAGCCTCTCTAAGGATGTCTGCTCTAATCTCTGAATCCATAGGCACACACAGTAGGTCCTGTCGTAGTACTCCCGGCCCTCTGCCTGTCCCCTCTCTATCTGCTCTCGAATCCTCAAAAGATGTGGGTCTCCACTCTGTTTCTCTCGGATCCTATCCAACAAGGTAGGCTGCAAAACCATAGACATAAGTATTGCAGTAGACCCAGGGGACACAACCTCGAGACTCAACCGCTGTAGCTCCTCAAGTAACGGCCTCTGCTGCGTGATCAACAAACACGAGCTCTGCACTGCCTTCCTGCTCAACGCATCTGCCACCACATTCGCCTTGCCGGGATGATATTGAATGCTAATATCATAGTCCTTCAATAACTCTAACCACCGGCGTTGCCTCAGGTTCAACTCCTTCTGGGTGAACAGATACTTGAGACTTTTGTGATCTGTGAAAACCTCACAGTGCTCGCCATACAGGTAATGCCGCCACAACTTCAAAGCAAAAACCACCTCCGCAACCTCCACGTCATGCGTACGGTAATTCTTCTCGTAATCCTTTAACTGCCGTGAAGCATAAGCAATTACCCTACCATGCTGCATCAACACCACCTGTGTGATGCATCATCGTAGATCACATATCCTTCCGCCATAACTGGAAGGGCAAGGATAGGAGCTGACGTCAACCTCTGTCTCAACTCATCAAAGCTCCTCTGACAGTCCTCACTCCAGATAAACTTAATTCCTTTACGAGTCAATCGAGTGAGGGGTGTGGAAAGCTTCGCAAAGCCTTCCACAAACCGACGGTAGTATCCTGCAAGTCCTAGAAAGCTCCGCACCTCGGTCACCGTCGTCGGTCTGGGCCAATCCCGAATAGCCTCAATCTTCTTCGGGTCCACTGCCACTCCGTCTGCAGAGATCACGTGGCCCAAGAAAGCAACCTCCCGTAACCAGAACTCGCACTTCTTCAACTTGGCATACAACTCCTTCTCTCGCCGGGAGTTGTAGCACAATCCTCAAGTGCTCCTCGTGCTCGGCATCCTTTGCGGGAGTATATCGAGAATATCATCGATGAAGACTACCACAAATCTATCCAAGTACGGCTTGAACACCGGTTCATCAAATCCATGAACGCGGCGGGGGCATTCGTCAATCCAAAAGGCATCAAAACTCATAATGCCGTGCGAGTTCTAAAAGCCGTCTTGGGAACATCCTCGGCCCTCACCCTCAGCTGGTGGTAACCTGACTGGAGATCAATCTTCGAGAAGACACAAGATCCTTGCAGCTGATCAAACAGATCATCGATGCGCGGCAAAGGATACTTATTTTTGATGGTCACTTTGTTCAGCTCCCGATAATCCATACACAACCTAAGTGAACCATCCTTTTCTTCACGAATATGCACAGTGCTCCCCAAGGCGATACGGGGTCTCACGTATCCCTTATCCATCGGATCTGAAGGCTGCGCCTTTAACTCCCTCGGCTCGGCCAGTGCCGTAGATAAGGTACCTTTGAGATTGGTGCGGTTCCGGGAGCTACATCAATCACAAACTCAACTTCCTCTGCAGCGGCATCGTCGTCAGCTGCGGGGAAATACATCAGGGAACTCGCGGACTACGGGGATATCCTCGAGTCCCGGCACCGCCGTAGGTACCTCTGGCAACCGTCGCCAAGAAAGCCACGCACCTCTACTCATCGTCGAGCTCTCGGGAAGAAATGCACGCGGCGAACAAGGTACTCCTGCGGCCTACGAAAGTGAACTCCTCCGGCCGGCTCACGAAGTGTCACCGTCCTCGCTCACGATCGATCGTAGCGTAGTATCGTGTCAACCAGTCCATGCCGAGTACAATGTCAAAGTCCTGTAGTCGCCCAAGAACTAACATGTCTATGGGCATAATCCACGAGTCTAACTGCACAGGACAAGACCTACAACACTCTACAACTCGTAGTACATGGTCAGGAATCTGGAACTCTCGGGCCTGAGGTAAAGTCTCTATCTCTAGACCATGTAACAATGCAAATGCTCGACTGATAAAAGACTGTGATGCACCGGTATCAAATAAAGTACGTGCTCTAATGCCAGAAATTAAAGTGATACCTGTCACCACTCGGTCAGCACGACGAGTCCTCAGTGAGCTGCAAAGACTGCGCCACTCGAACTGTCGTCGATCATCTGTCGCGGTGCGACGCTCGGTCACTCCGACGGTAGCTCGGCGATGCTCGTAACTACTGTAAAGACCCTGCGGCGCGAAGGCGATGAGGGTCTTTGCGCGACGCGCTCGTGGGCGGGTGGCCCTCGTGTGTCCGTGTCCACATCCAAAACAACGGCCCTCTCGGCGCTCGCCTTTGTACGGCCGCGTGCGGTCCTCCACGGATCACGCACCTGCGAGTCCTCGGTGGGCCCCCGGCGACGGGTATCCACGAAACGGCGACGCCCGAAGACCCCGACCACGAAAGCGTGGTCGCGAAGGCCTGGCGGACGCACGCTGCTCGGCGCCCTCCGTCGTCTGGAGCGGGACGCTTCCTGTCCTGACTCGGTCCTGGCCCCTGTGCTCGCTCCCGTAGTGTAGCCTCGCTGCGCTCCTCCCACAGTGCCTGCTCAATGGAAGCATCCAAGGTCCTCGACCTCCGCCCCCGTACAAACCTGTAAAGCTCTGGCCTCAGTCCCTGCTCAAAGAGGTATACCCTGTGTGCCTCGTCTCTGGCTGCGAAAGGTACACAGCCCAGGAGTCGTGTGAACTCCCGAACGTACTCTCGAACTGTGCGATCCCCCTGCTGTATCCTCTTCAAGTCCTCCTCGATCCCCTGCTTCACGCTGTCAGAGAAATACGTGCGGTACAACATCCCGCAAAACTCGTCCCAGCTCGTCTGAGAAGCTACAACTCCATGGTCGCGCTTCATCCTCGTCCACCAATCCCGGGCATCCCCAGTCAAGCAATGGACCCCCAAATGAACCCGGTCTCGATCCTCCCGGACAAACATGTCCTCAAACATCCTATCCATCGTGCTGATCCACCTTTCCAATACCCGGGGTTCCTTGCAATCCCGTCGAACGTCGGTGGGTCGAGGCGGTGAAAATGAAACGATCGTGTCACCGTGCTGCTCTGCCGTAGTCGCTGACCAGCCTCCCGCGGGCGCTACGGGTGCGAAGGTATCTCTCGGTGAGGTGCGGCGGCGGCGCGGCGAAGGTGGAGTCGGGGGCGGTGGAGTAGGCTGAGCTGGTGCCCCCGATGCTGAACTCGATGATGCGGCTAACCTCTCGCACATCTGCTGTAAGAACAGCCCCTGCTGTCTGGTCACCTCTGTCAATGCCGCTAGCTGTGCGCTCAAGTCCGGCGGCGCGCTCGTCTCCGGTCGGGTGCTCGGCTCCTCTACCGGGGGTACACCCGTCTCGGGTTGGGTGTCCTGCTCCGCCTGCACGGGTATCTGATACAGTGGTGGCGGCGGTGACGGTAGGGCGCGGCCCCTAAGCGGCGGTCGTCCTCTAGGTCGAGGCATAGCTGCACAATTAATAACGAGGTCAGATACACACACACTCTTGACCCAATTATCGAAAGTCTCGAAGACAGTCCCTGTTTCTCCTCAAAATTATGCCGTCTGCAGCCAACATAATTTTTCTGGACCGAAACAGGCACTCATCGATCGCTCACTCCCTCTAGGATGAGTTAGAATAATCAATCAGTAACTTTCGCATTAAATCACGCCACTCGCGTCAAGCCTTCCTACGGTTTACCAGCTTAGAGTTCCTAGGTCCCAACGACCTGATACTAAGCTCTGATACCAACTTAATTGTCACGCCCCGGGTTGCTCGGGCAGCCGGCCTGTGCAATCCGCCGTACACAAGAAATTTTTCCTTGTATACGAAGCGTAGCTGTACCTGTATAGAAATACAACGCTACAAGCAGTAGCATAGAGCTGAAACATACTATAAATACAAACAGGTAGTACAAAAGAGCTATATACATACAAGTTCACCAAGACCACTACACGCTCCAGCGAGTTCACGACTGTATGTACAAAAGAGTAACCCAAAAGTCACTACCTGCAGTAGAGGAAGACGGCTAACACGACACCAGTCGGGAAGGGCTCTAGCTCGCGACGCCCACCACGGTCCCCTCGAAGCGGCGGCGTGACGCGAAGGCCACTGCAGCAAGGGTGGAAGAAACGGGCGTGAGAACTACGCAAAACGGGTAGTCCTCGGTGGGTGCCGCCTAATCAACATCGGTCCACCCACTAAGTCTACAGGGTAAGTAAGAGTAGGAAAAAGAAAACTGGAAACATTCTACAGCTATAAGTCACTACTCTGAAAACTCAAGACTAACCACCTGTAGTACCAACCAAACCTGACCCAACTTCACCAGGGACTGTGAAACACCCGTCCCGCCTGTCGAAGCAACACTACAACTACCTCTGGGTAGCTAGCGGAGAGCGAGTCCAAACGAGGACGTGGCGACACCAACGCAAAAGCACAAAGCCGGACTCGGAGCGGCACTCGTGGCGCGAACCAACCGAGTATGCAAGCGTATCTCTGTCGAGCTCAATCGGCTCTCACGGGCATAGTCAAGAAAGCGTGTCAAACCACTAACACACCACGTGCCCCTGGCACACACACTGAAACTGAACATAGCTCGGCATCCACAGCGCGAGCGTCAAACTAGCTACACTACCCTGGGTATCCGACGCACTCCCCCGGCGACGATACAATACAACACGGCTCCTAGAGCTAAATCTGGTAGTGTAATATATGACGATTGGTCGTAGTTTTCTCCTAAGTCAAGTCCAAGTCCAAACATGTATAAAAATACTACTTGTGAACCTGCCCCAAAATTCAGATGTAATACTAGTTGATATTCATGAATTCGAGCTAAGGTCTAAACATTTAAACAGTATTATACATGCCGACTACTTGAACTTAGGAATGACCGATGGATGCCCAACTCTGTGGCGAATCCCTAGCAGCAAGGAGTGCCCTAGGTCCCTCGATCACCTCCGCTGATCCGTCACCGTCCAAAAGATAACCTGCGAAGAGATAAACCAAAAACTCGATTTCTTCGAAATCTGTCCGGAAAACTGCAGCTGAGAAAAGCTTAAAGTTAACTAAGCTAACCTTGTCCAAATTCAGCGAGCAAGGGCTCGAAATCTTCGCCTCGCAGTCAGGAATCCAACGGCTCCGGTTTCGCTGGATTCCGCCTCTCCTACGCTGAGTTCTAGGCGAAACACCGACGTCGACGCTGGAAAACAGCAAATCAGATTGTCAGATTCTGCTCGCGGGACAGCGGCTCAGTAAAACGACACTTCGACTGGGCTAACCTGCTCCAAATCCAGCGAGTAAGGTATCGCTGGAATCGCCTCGAAGTCGCGGATCCAATGCCCCAGATTTCGTCGCGATCCGAGTTCCCTACACGGAGAAAAAGGCAAAACACCGCGGAGTGTCGCTGCAGTCAGCAGCAGTTCGAGGAGGAAAACAGCAAGGGAGAAAACTGGGATTTCGACTGAGCTAACCTTCACCAAATATTCCAAATAAATGCTCGTTGGATTCCTCTCGTCGTCACGGTTCCAACGAGTCTAGGCACAGCGAAATCCGTCGCTTCTACGTCGCGTACGACCCAAAATACGGCGAGTCGACGTCGATTTCCTGCAGCAGTCCGAACTTAGCTCGAAAATCGTTAAAGTGGAAGCAATGGAGGTGTTCTAGATGGATCACTCACCTCTGGAAATCCCTTAGAGTCGTCGTAGTGTCGAAGATGGCGAAATCCCGAGCTCGCCTAGCTCCCTCGAAGCACCTCGGCGTCGGAAATGCACTCGAAAAACTTCGCGGCGCGGCATTGGCGAAGAAGCGACCACCGAGCTTCCTTACTCCAACCAAGCTATCCTAGAGAGAGAGAGAGGAAGAAGGAGAAGTAGAGAAGATGAAGGTCTGTGAAAAAGCCTCTCACCCTCTCTCTTGACGTGTAAGCATGCATGGGGGAGGGTGAAAAGAACAATGTGGCAATTTACCAAATTGCCCTCTGCTTACCCACAAGGTCCGTTTGGCGTCTATTTCGCACCAACGCGATCCAGACTTGTCCAGACACTCACTCGAGCTGTCGACAAGCCTCAACTGTAACCACCCAGGTCACTACATTAAATTTTGGCTTGAGAGCTTTTGTGGTGTTTAAATATTTTTATATTTAACACTCCCACCTCACGTTTTGGCTTGAGATCTTTTGTAGGCCCATAGTGTGGACTTGAATTAAATAGGAGAAAATTAATAATACTATGGGCCTAGCGTGACTCGAGCTCAAGACCTATCTTCTACTCTAATACCGTATGAAATATGTGAAACAATCGTTGTACTCTAAAAGCTTCAACTGATAGATAATAGTATTTAAATATTTTTATATTTAACATTAATTAAGCGTCAAGTGATTTTGCGGTATTTAATGTTTACTTTAGTTTTATTTGAGTTTCATTTTTTGCATCAATAAACTTATTTGGGATGCAATTTATATGTTCATATTTCCTACTTTAATGTAGGAGATCTAGCTAAAGAAGTGACTGTGTCAGAATTCTCAAATACCACCAAATAAATTGAAAACTAGTAGAGGACTGTGCTTCGCTACGTATAGATAATATTTCAACCAATTAAAATATATTATTAAAATTTTAAAAATGAAAAGTATATTAAAAATATAAGAAAAAATTATTAAAATAGTCTAATATGCATTAAAAAAATAATTTTTTAATTAATATTTTCTTAACTTTTAATATTTATATAGTTGAATTATTTTAATAATTTTATTTAAAACTTTACTAAAATTTATATATGGGCATTCTGTAAGTAGATTTTTTTAATTAGAAAGTTAAAGTTGGAGGACTTATTTCAAATTAATGAATAGGTAAGAGTGTCTTTATTTTATTAAAATTAATTGAAAGAGAAGAAACTATTGCATGCATGTGGTGCATATTATTATTTCATACGTTATAATTTATATTAAATGACTAATAGTCCAATAACAAAAATTAATTATAATTTAAAATCTCTATTAAAGAATGTTGAGTAGGTGACATATGTATATAAATACGTTCGGATGCAGAGAATGCTTAGTACATAAAAGTTTTTGTTTGGCATCTAATGCATATTAATTTTTCATATACTGTACAAAATATTATATAATTGATGGAGTATTTGATATAAGATAAAATATGATATAATAAAAAATATTTAAATAATTTATTATCCCATCCACAATTTATTTTTAATGTACAATTTATAGTCGGTTTATGGTGAACCGGGCACGTCCAAACTTTTCGATAGGCGTGTGGCATTGGTTAAAAGTTCAGAGAAGAATTAGCTACGTTGCTTCAAGAGAGAAGTGATGTGAATGTTTTCTCAAATTATATATTGTTAGATGATATTTTCAAGGAAAAAAAAAAGAAAAAGGGAGAAGACCTTTATTGTCGGGTGAGGGGTTGTGGGTCCCACACTAACACAGGTTTTTGGAATTTAAGCTCCACTAAGAAATATAGATAATGAAAGATATGATAAAAAAAAGAAGTTTAAAGGTTGCAAGCTCAAATGCAAAAAAAAATAAGAAAAAAAAGAAGCACGAATCGGAAATAAATGAGATAAAAGTCTCTATTGCATAGGCTTGTCGGCCAATTCGCGAACTTAGATTATGAGACAACGAGAGATTCTCCACCATGTTAGATGGCTATAATATTTTTGGAGATTTATTTTTGTAAAACTTAAAAAGTACCATAATTCTAAGTTTATATTCCAATAGTTTGCTTTTGTTTCAGGAAACGCTCCCTCCCCCGAAAGGCGAAGGCAGATAGCGATGATTAAGGACATGCTCCGCAACATTCGTCCCAGTGACAGACGGGACTCGGTCAATTGGCGATGGACTTCTAACCAACAGTTCACGGTTAAATCCCTGTACCAGTTTATCACGGATACGGGAGTGCGGGTGTTACGTACCTGACTCGGCGCAACCCGTCGATGATGAAACCTCGCTGAGACGTTGGACGGCGTCGAGGATGATGGTTAGCGTAACGCCTTAACAGATCAGAAAATGAGTAGAAAATTGAGATAGAAGGGAGAGAGAGAGAGAGAGAGAGAGAGAGATAGAGAGAGGGATAAGAGGGATTAGAAGAAGAAGGAAGAGCAGGAAGAGGAGATGTTAAGAGGAAGAAATTTCATTAAACTCTGCATGAGAAATTTCTGTTACACGCTGCCCTTTTTATTTGATACTAATGAAAAGAAACCCTAATTCTAACTGGGCCCTCGGGCCTCCTAACTAAGACTCCCTACTTGTGACTATGGGCCCCCCCCATCTTTGGGTCCTCCGAGTGGCATATTGGACTAATACCAATTGCAAACCGGATCCAAGGAAGGGTCCAGACTCCAAGCTGCTTCCCTGATGCTCAACTCCTGATGCTCAACTCCTGGTCGGGGCGCCCTAGCCTGCACTGACCTCCCGCGCCATCGCCCCTCCCCTTCCTCCCGCGCCATCCCTGCGGCCTAGCTTCGATCCCTTCCATTGCAGACTGAAGCTTTCCCCGGACTCGAAGCCGGAATAGAAGCTAAGTTTCCCTCCCTCTCGACTCCTATTACCCTAATTCTAACTTCACTACCATCCTAATCTCCTTCTATCGGTTGCAGGCGTAACAGCGGGTCTCGATGAATCAGCACATCTGGAAGTTGAAAATCCCTATAAAAATTAAAGTCTTCCTATGGCTGCTCCTTCGTAAGAGACTACTGACTGCTGACAGACTGCTCAACTGAGGCATACAGGCAGACCAGAATTGTATTCTCTGCGGAGTTCACATGGAAAGCTGCGACCACCTTTTCATTGATTGCGTCTACGTTCGGTACCTCCTCTGTACGGGAGGAGCGGAAGCAAACTTTGTCAGCTCAGGGGAAGTGAGAGACCTCTGGGTTGCGTGCACGGAAACCCCTATAGCTTCGTTGAGTAAACAACGTCTTATCATTATGGTGGTGACCTGGTGGGTAATCTGGACGGATAGAAACAACTCTGTTTTCAACAAAAAGCCGGCCAATGTCTTCGGGTCTCTCGATCGTGTAAAACTACTGATCTGCAGTTGGAGCACTGGGCTGTAAAGGCCTCTGTATCTTCCCCTCTACCCCTCTACCTCACTCTCTAGGGTTTTTTTTTTTTTTTTTCGGTCGGCTATTCTGAGGCCTAAGTCAAGCTTCCATATTGTATGCTTAATTCACGTTCTTAATGAATGAAGCGGTAGCACATACTATTTCTCAAAAAAAAAAAAATAGTTTGCTTTTGTTTTAACTTAGTAACATAATATATTGATATGAAATTTTTCTTACATAAGTTATATACATATAGTGTTGTCATTAGTTCTTTGATCATAAGTACGCATGCATAGTAAATTTTAGTTTTTGGTTGAATAAATTAAACAGTAAATGTTTCCTATGCAAAAAATTATAAAAAAAAATAGGGGCAATTTCATGGGTGCCCCTCTCAAACTTGTAAATTTCGTGAATACCCCTCTAAACTTCAAAATATCATAAATACCCCTTTAAACACATTAAATTTTCGTAAATGCCCTTACCGTTAACGGTGCCTCACTCTACCTGGGTTAACACGTAGTTAGATAACAGTTAAAATATATAATGACGAATTTACCCCTCCAAATGTCAGGATTATATTTTTGGCGAATGACGAATTTACCCCTCCAAATGTCATCTACCTAGGTATAGTCGCACTCTCTTTGGTCCTCAACTTGTAAAAAATATACAATATTACATATTTGGAATTTAATTAATAATTATATGCATACTAAAGCATCACATCAACTTACCCCCTAATTTGGACATCGATAAAATCGTCGACCTTTACTGTGTGATTGTTTTGACATCCAAATTCAACATGGTTTATCACAATCACAAATAGGAGTTGGATTATTGGGTATTGTAAAAGACTGACCGCTTAATTGGCTCATTGCTACTTAGAGAGAATAAGTAGAAAAAATGATAAGGATATATGGCTATGTAGAAAGGGCAAGAGATGCATAATTTGCTTGATGGAAATAAAGATGCTAAGAAGAATTTAAAGTCTCTACCCATTTGACAGTTGCATAATTTATGAGGGCATTTGTGAAAAGTATTAATATATCCGTTATCATTTTCTATAGTTAATGAGCCAAGGGTAGAAATGGCATTTACTATTTGTTCCGTTAGATTCAGACGGCACATTAACTGTAGGGGTATTCATGAGCTTTTTTTTTTTAATTTAGAAGGGCGATGAAATTTCAGTCTCCTATAGGGGTATCTATGAAGACTGCGCTTTTATTATCGCTTCAGCATGTGATTTAAAAAGCATCGGTGAAGACTGCTTTTTTTTTTTTTTTTCTGGCATTTCTTGCCACCATTCTGAAATTGTCTCCTTTAACTTTTATTGTTATGATTGACATCCCTAAACTACCATATTTTATTTTAGGGATAATTACCTATATACCCCTCATGCGTATGAAAATATTTTATCTACTCCTATTTTTTTTTTCTTTCTAAAATGCCCCTCATACGTTCCACCGTTATTGCAAAATACTCCCGCAGTTATCTCCTGTTAAGTTAATCTGGATTAAACGTGAGTTAAATATCTACCATAGTTAAAAAAAATTAAAATACCAATTTTATCCTTAACTTAAGGGCAAATAAACGTGAGTTAAATATCTACCATAGTTTATTTTAGGGATAATTACCTATATACCCCTCATGCGTATGAAAATATTTTATCTACTCCTTTTTTTTTTTTCTTTCTAAAATGCCCCTCATACGTTCCACCGTTATTGCAAAATACTCCCGCAGTTATCTCCTGTTAAGTTAATCTGGATTAAACGTGAGTTAAATATCTACCATAGTTAAAAAAAATTAAAATACTAATTTTATCCTTAACTTAAGGGCAAATAAGAAAGGTTGGTAATGGTAGAGGGGTATATTGGAAAAAGACCAAAAGTCGAAATACTATTTTGAAAATGGCAAAATAGTAATTTTATAGAGATAACAATTACTTATGATTTTAACTCTCTAAGGGTATATTAGAAATAGGGCATTAGGAGGAGTATTTTCAATATTAGCCTTCTAAGAGGGGTAAATTGAAAAATTGAGAACTTTTCAGGGGTATAAAAGCAATTGCCCCTTTATTTTAATTTCTATACTCACGATTAAAATTTTATAAAGTTTGCCAGCTCTATTAGTTATTAACCATTACTCGGTCTTAATTATTTACTAAAAAGTAACTCAAAATTATTAAATTTGATGAAATCACCAGCAAATTGGTAAGATTCCTCAACTCTT
This sequence comes from Aechmea fasciata, assembly GCA_025177825.1. Classification (NCBI taxonomy): domain Eukaryota; kingdom Viridiplantae; phylum Streptophyta; class Magnoliopsida; order Poales; family Bromeliaceae; genus Aechmea; species Aechmea fasciata. The sequence continues at coordinate 1,665,126 of CM045944.1, read as the reverse complement.
TGAACTAAAATCACCGAATTTCACGGCGGGGGAAATCCGTGACATTAAAGTTAATGGGTCCTTGTTTTAGAATAATCTATAGATAAGGGGGTCTCCATACAATTTTTATCAAAACTTAACGAAAAAAAGAAAAACTACTGAAAGACAAATATATCTACACAAGTCGGCCATTATTATTCATCATTCATGCAAGTTAAAACCAAAACTAAAAGCTTTTTTTTCTTTTTTGGACACAAACAAATGTGATTTGGTGGAGGACAATGGGAAAAAGTGATGGTTGAATTTGATATGTATATATATATATATATATATAGAATGTGGCTTAATAATAAAAAATAATTTATTACACTACTTAACTACAAATCATATGCATTAATTAATATAGTGCAATTAATAATTAATAAATTTTATTATTAAATAACAGTTTATTATAATATATAAGGTAACATGTCTAAATATTTTACTATAATTCAATTTATAGTATAAATAAAGCTTGAAATTAAACCTTAAAAAATAATACTATTCCACCAAAAATGTGGAATGGTTTATTCCGAGTTACTCCAGCTTATAAACAAAAATAGTTAGATTTGACCGAAATATTTTATTCCAGTAAAAAAAAAAAAAAATCCAGTTTGGCTAAATAGTGAGAATAATAACTTTGGGGCAATTGCTTATATACCTTGAAAAGTTTTCGATTTTCCAATTTACCCTTCTTAGAAGGATTAAAATCTGTTAAGTAACTCTGTTATTTCTAAAAAATTACTATTTTACCCTTTTTAAATATACCCTTCTATCATCACTGTCTTTTTTATTTACCCTTAAAGTCAGTGGCACAAAAAATATTTCGACTTTTGACCTTTTCTAATATACCCCTCTACCGTCACCAACTTTCCTTATTTATCCTTAAGTTAAGAACAAAATTAGTATTTTAATTTTTTTTTAACTGTAATAGACATTTAACTCACGTTTAACCTAAATTAACTTAACAGAAAATAACTGCGAAAATATTTTGCAATAACGGTGGAACATATGAGGAACATTTTAGAAAGAAAAAAAAAAAAGGAATAGATCAAATATTTTCAGACGCATGAAGAGTATATAGGCAATTATCCCTAACTTTTATTAGGTATTGCATATAACTCCTTAACTTGTAAGCACTTTGTGACAGAGTAAAGTACGACATACAATCATTTGGAAACACCGTTCCAGTTTTTCCACAGCAAGCAACAAACAAGCAGGCAGACAGATCATCGTACGCAGGCCCGTAGTCATGTTGTTATGAAGGTCTTAACAATTTTTGGTAGCATAAAATAAAATACGACGTAGTTTTTTGTGAGAGATCAGACACTAGCATGGCGAGCTTCATCGCTCTTCACATGATTTCTGACTAAGTTCTTGGCCGAAGGCAAACCGGCAACCACGTCCTCTTCGATTCCGCATTCATTCGTTCCCCTCGCGATCTTGAAGTAGCCATCCTGCAAAGAACCAGCAAGGAGATTTAATTTCTTAGGGGAAAGCGAGTGAGTAGCATTTAGAATCGAATAAGTTTGACGATTTTTTTTTCTTTTTTTTTGCAAAACATACGTCGCCCCAGCCCCTGTTCCATTGGTTCGCTAGAAGCTGCAAAGAGAAAGGAAACGAAAGAACGATAAGAGCCGATTAGAACTGAAGGGTCGTTGAAAATTAACATTCAGAAATCGACGATGATCGTAGTAGGTAACACAGACCCAATAATCTTCTCCCTTGTCGCTAGTTCCCCATCCGATTAATTTTACAGCATGGCCGCCCATTACATCGCCTGTAACGTGCTTGTACACTCCCAACTTGTAGTGAGCAAAATCCTAACAGACGATAAAGGAGGAGCTTTGCTTGAACATCATCATCATCATATGAAGCCAAAGAAACAGAGAAATGACTAGAGGGCTTGAGAAGGCCGACTAAAACAAGTTAGTTCTTGGTTAGGCGATATACCTCATAGACTGTGAAGGCAACTTCTACCGGACCATTTGTATAGACCTCTGTCATGATATCCCGAGGATCGGAATTTATTCTGTATGCATTGACGCTGAAATGCTTAGCCTCCTCCCAAAGAAGGTTCTTATCTTCGCACTTCTTTTTGCATTGTGGGGTTGGATACGCAGGCTCGCAGCCAGGATGAGCACACCCAGTGTTATCAAAATATGGGTCACACTGCAACAAGGAATATTACTTAAAGCGTCACCATTGAAAACAAAGAAGCCAGGTTAGTAAATAGATAATGTTTGGCCCTGTGGTGCGGCCCGCCCACAAGCGAGCCGCACCGCAGAGCTTCTGGCTATCGGAGCTTTCCCGTGCTGGGTCAGTCCGGCACGTCACGCTGGCTAATACGGCCTGGCTGCCCTTTTTGCGTGGTCGCGCGCCGCAGAAGCGCGCGGGCCGCGGCCAAACAGGGGGGATATCAGCGGCTGGCTGTGATGCACCTGAATTTTTATAATGGTAGAGAATAATTAAACCTAAATTTTCTTTCTTGGGAAGCCAACATCCGATTAGTTGAAACCTAATTATAATAAACGAATCTTAGTTCTTTACTTAAATCATCCTCAATTATCTGCAAGATCCATCATTGATATACAGAATTGTTACTTCCTTTTACCTGATTCTTCGATTTTAGAGCCTCGAACTTTTAAATTCAATTACAGCTTTATTGTAAATCCATATCAGTATGATTTGTTTTATTATCTTGAATATTTTACATTCTATATAGCCATTACTATCAACTGAACACTTTGTAACATATAATTCAAACCTAACTGTTTCCAGAAACGCAAACTGTTTTATTTCGCAGGTGCCCATTCAGAAAGTATACTTAGTAAGCTACTAAGCTAGCAGTCTCAACTGAGGATGTTCAATATTCTTCTCTAAACACTCCTGGCTTGTTATTCTTACCATTTATTTTATTTTGACAAAATTAAGGGTTAATTGAGGAAATATTGCTCACTTTATATATTATGTAAAAATAAGGAAGCTTGATGGAACTAGTGAACAAATTATTAATAAACTAACAAAATTACCAATTGCAAACATAAATGGCTTATTTATACTGGATATAAAATTGAAAGCTACTATAGAGAATTTGGTATTCTCAAAACTTTCACCCTAAATTTAATTAAATCTAGTATATTATCTTCAAGGAAATTCATTCAAATTACAACAAGTTCAATCAATTGCCACGGAAGATCCACCGACCAACAATCCCACGTAAGTCGACAGCCTAAAATCTAACTCGACATCATACAACGTTTCTCGTTCGCACGCGCAGACCCAATCATCACATGGTGGAGTCCCTATTTGGGACTTTGCATCTATACCCCGACAAGGAGTAACTAAATCCCAAACCATCACAAATCCTATGGCTGGGTCGCATCCACACTCTAGGTGTACTAACAACCTCACGGTCCCACATGTGGCACTCAACGTTTTCGGGTCATCGCTCGCACTACTGTCCCAACCATAAATCTCAGCCAAGCCCTACCCTCGAGTCTTGGGCTGTCGCACACTGCTGACTATGCCTGTCCATACGACCCCAGGCTCCACAGTCTCATATGTTCCAGGCTTGGGTAATCCCCAAGCAATACCCTCTAACCGTCGCCATGCAACCAAGATGCTCCCGGCAATATACTCCGGGCGCCCAACTCTTCGGTACTCACCTAAAACTTCACCTCACATGGAGGATTCTCAACATAATCTGAACATGTGTATATCGAGCTCGTGTTTCCCTAACCCGAGGCTCTGCTCTACCGAGCACACATCGACCGGCCACCAGGCACCCGAAAGGAAACTACCAGCCTCTCGAGTGGTCCTCGGCTTCCTTCACACTTGGACAACGCCCAAGTGCAATTGCCAATGAACACTCTTCGTCTGAACCTTCAATCTTTGCCCTACAGCAACTCTAAAATCGAGCGCACTATGCCTCTATTCTTCCCCACCTATTCTTTCTTGTATTGGCCACAATCACTAAGCAACCCTGCTTCAACATGCATCACCATCCAGGTGCACTCCCTATTTTTGAGTTGCAGTATCTCAAGGCTAACTCGTCCAGATTTAACAGTCATCGTACCAATTCTATGCCTGCGAGATCAACTTCCATCACCCAACCACCAGGATGGTTCAAAACTAGAGGACGACCTTATGTTGTTTATCTCTTCGTACACATATCACTTTGAAAACATTTCCTCTCCTTTACTTGGATCTTCCCTAAGATTGGACTAAGCTTAGATTCACACTAATAGGTCACTTCAACCAATCCAATCAAGTCCGTAGCGTCTACCAATTTCGCCATATCCCCCTTTCCCTTTTCTTTGAGACCAAGATACATTTATAATTTCATCCATCTCTTTCATTTATTTCTTTTTTTGAAACCGTTGAATTCATTATCTAATGATTCCTATATCGAAAAGGCTGCTATTTTCTTTTTTTGACCATCCTCTATCAGTTCATTTCTATTGGATAAAAATCTCCTCCCAAGATTTTCCATACCACGACTAAGCAAAGGCTCAAGCGGAGCGGAGTGTCACGGCCTTAGCGTTTTTGTTCGCAAAGCCTGTGCGGCGCCCGACTTCCTGCTCGAAGATGGGCAAGCCTTCGTCCCTATTGCTATCCCGGACCTTCGCATCCCACGACTAAGTATGCAAAGGGAATGGCAGAGAGAGAGAGAGGCAGAGGTTCACTCAAAAAAACTAAGTACTCCACTACTTAGAAAAAAAGGATTACAACCTACAAACACACACTCTCTTATGTGTTTTGGCCTTAGTCAAACCCCACTATATATAGGCTCGTAGATACATTGAATCTAGCCTACACTAACTCACCACTAAAGCACCTATTAACTCACCCTCATAATGAGCCATAAGCCCAAGAGTCCCCCTATTAACTCTTGGTAGTTTTGTAACCTTTGAACTTCCATCATTGATGGGAGAAGTTACAAAACCCTTCATCTCCCACAGCGGGTTGGGTTCGGGTCTCTTTATTGACCCGCTACGCTAGCGAAGTTGAACCACTGTCAAGGAGAAGTCAGCAGAAATCATTTTGCCCGTGACAGGAGGCCCGTTTACTTATGCTTTCTCATATGAATCTCTTGTCTCCAGCTATTGGAGATCGCATTTCCGTACCAACCCAAGATATACTTACCGGAAAACATCAGTATGAAACTGAGGGCCTGTATTAACTTGTACACCCAAACTATGGCAACATTAAGGTGTAAAAGGAAAGAGAAGACTGCATAAATCCAGGACCATTATAGAATTCAAAATAAAATTTATCACCTCTTCAGTAACAACACCGTTCTCGACAAAGTACCTCCATGCATAGATAGGGTACCCTCCGTCACAACCATCTCCACACATGAAACCACAGCATGACAGGAGGTCATTCACAGACAAAGAAATGTTCTGCAGTAGACAAAAATTATGGTAAACTACATTACCAACAAGAACATGTCTTATTTTTTGTTTCAATTAAGTTTTCGAATCTTTTATACAATCCATAAATTTATGTGCACTTTACCATGGCAAACTGAATGCAAAATCGATCCGACAATGATTCCACAGCGCAAAGCCCAGCGGGAACCACGTGACCCTGTCCATTCACGGTCGCATAGTTTTAGGACATTTGAATCCTTTTGCAGAGTCAAGGGCAAAAGATGAGGAAGAAAAAATTGACTTACTTGATCTTTGGAGCAAAATCAGTAGTTTAGACAGAAGACATTGTTGTATATACAAGGATAAAACAAATAGTGTTAGTTTATTCCCAGGCAAAACAAAAATGCAGATCCTACTCAAACTAAGCATTTGGTTAACTAACCAAGTATTCTCCCAATAGTGCTGCATTGCGACCAAGCTTCTCTAGCATCAAAATTCTTAGGAAGCCACAAAGTTTTAGGATAAGTTTTTACTGGAATATCTTCCAATGCATTTTGAGGTGTTGGCTTGACTCCAAGAATATGTTTAAACTGGCCAACCTACAAACATTAAAAAAAAAATAAGAGGAAAAGAAAAGCAATCAAGATTTGACAGCATGTAGGGATATGTAAATTCCTTATATTAGATCTACCTATGGAAAACGAAATGTATCTGAAATCCTTACAGTGTAATCTGTAAAATAACGATTATTGGAAGCTTTCCATCCAGCATTTGGATTTGCGTTAATCTCCTCCACAATTGAATTCTGCATTCATACTCACCCGGTAACAAGATATACAATATCAATGGGAAGAATTAAAAAATGCTTTAAAGCAAAAGCTGCTTCTAGTAGAAAAATGCAGTGAAGAAACCTGAAGAATCATAGAGTTGACCCTAAGATCAGCCAGTGGTTTCACCGCAATAACCTGCAGAGAGAGATCATCGAGAAAGCCATCAAAAGCTAAATCTCAGACAAGATAAGCCAAACAGATGTATGAAGTACACTAGCGTGTACCTCGATTAGCTAATTGAAGCTGGAATGATGCATGTGCAAATTAGCGTTTGACCCAATTGTACCAGAGGGTTCGACTCAAAGTCGGCAAGTTCTTCACAAAATTGTTGGGGTTTAAACTACCAAAATTTATCATATAGGAAATATAGAAGTAGACTAACTCCAATATTCTTTGCTTATGTCGACCAATATGGTCTAGGATACAGATACTTTCTCTCTGTGTCAGAATTCCAGGCGACATTGCCTCCATAACATCTTGAGCAGTTTACCAGTTGGACTTTAGCAACACAAGGTTAACAAAGTTGTGTCTTAACAAGATTATCAAAGATGGAAAGCCATGTGAATTCCATTGCAAAGCTGGTAGACATGAGAACCATGGCACGTTATATAAAACAGGTGCAAGTCAAGCTATGTTCACTCAGTCTGAAATACAAAGTAGTTCAGGCACATCAAACTTAACAGCAGGCACACATGCTACGGTAGACCATTTTGATTGAGGCAGGTGATGGTCCCATCAATTTACTAAGCAATTTGATGCTAAAAGTTATCTAAAACCTAGTAAAACCGAGAATGAATAACCCAAGTTGACAAGGACTTAGTCCGATAAGAATTATCCCAATATTGAGAAGCCAAGGTGAAAATGATGTAGCCCAATATGAATTAACTCAATACTGAAAGAAGTGAAAACATTATTATCTAATCCAGTCAAATCAATCTTACCAACCAAGTTACACACTCTAAATCTTGATTTAATTTGTAGTAAAAGAGACAAGTCTTCTAACATTTGATTTCATATGTAATATCTGGTCAAATTGGAGCAAGGGTGACACGATTTTCAGTCGTGTGACCAAACACAACATTCAGTAAGTCTAGACTGATCACATCTGATATTTAAGTGAGGTTGCTCCACAGTATGTGATGCTATCTAACTTTAGTTGGACTATTTAAGACTAGGCAACATCCAAGTTTGAGTCAATTCATAAATGGTCCTATAATTCAGTCACTGCAATCCATTGAATAGGCTTTGCTAATGGCAAAAAGTTCTCCACTGGCTGGCGAAAACATCCGTAAATAACGAGATTTTGTTGCAGTCAAATTTATCCTATAAAGTAGATTAGCTAAAGTTGCAGTTAATATATTCAGGTCTAGGAGCTTTGGAATTTTCCAACCCCTCTCCTCAGTGCTAATAGACTCCAATTATGCATTATTTGCGACTGCAAAAGATTGAATCTGTAGAATATTCATTCCATAAAATGAGAAAAGGCCACAGTAGACAAATATATAGATGAAAATAAGGGCTAGTAGATTCGTATTATGGAGAAATTTCCTCAGGATATATGGACTTACATGCTCAAAACCGGAAACTATGAGGGGGCTGCATAGGCAGATGGACTGGATATTGAGTTAGCGAACCCCCTAATTTTTCCTCCTTTAAGCTTCTCTAATTTCACTCACATTTTCAATCTTAACAGCCATTCCTTGGTGAAAAAGTATGATAACAGAATTTCTACATTGTGTTACTTCGAAACCCTTATTCAGGCTTGCCAATTGAGTAGTGAGATTGGTGTTCTATAATTTATGTAGGAAATTTATATTACGCGGAAAGTAATATCGGTTAGAGACACATCTTATTCAGGGATGGAAATTGTCCCTGAAAACGCAGGTCCTCCTCACAAGGATTTGCCCTAAATGAGGTGAGGATGGAAGGTAAATTTCCCCGCCATGGGGATGGGGATGGGGAAAACCTTTTGCCAGTGACAAGGACATAGTTGGATAGCAATAGCACTCCCTTCCCTGCAATGTGCTGCAGCAAATAAAACTCATTTTATTTTTTAATGCAATTTTCTTTTATTTTATAACTTCGTGTCTGATTTTGGCTTAAATCATTTAATTTTAATTGGTTTAGCTAACCCAAATCCCTTTTCTCTAATAAAAATAAACCCAAACCCGAAAGACCTTTCGTCTTCCTAGAACTGCCTCATCTTCTATGCATGACCATTGGATGACCGTGCTGAGTTGAAAACGAAGAGATTAGAATTTATTACAAAACAGGATCGTAATCCTATAAATACTTGGTTCTTGATACTTTGAGAGAAAGATTTGATGAATAGAAATTCCTACTCTTGTTCTTTATCCTTGCCATGGTGATTGCCTTCCCAGTGTGATCGTCAACGTTTTTTCCTGACACCGTAATCTTTTTGCTTAACTTGATCGGTGTCGCTTCTTTCTTGCGACAAGATCGGCTTTTGCTCCTACCCCTCCTCTTCTTCTAGGTTCCTGCCTCCTCTTCTTTCTACCCTTGCCGAAGTTTTATCCGTAGTATACCGCCTTCCTCGTTGATCGTTTATCCCCCGGAATCATGTGATTGGTGCACTTCTTGTATCTTGCATTCTCCCTCATCTCCTAATATCCCATTATCCCTTTCTATCTAGCCTTCCACCATTACCAACCATCTTTGCCGAAACAACCAAGTCTAAAAGTTTTAAGTACAATAAAATCGAATTTACCTTTTCATTTGAAACTATTATATATATTTTTTCAGTTGTTTGTTCTTATCTCATATATTGAAGGTTTATCACCATTTTTTGTATTGTTTCAATTCGATTTTAATTTTTAATCTTACAGAATTGTTTTTTCTTGCTTCCTTGCTTTAATTTTATTTTAGTTCACCAAAATTGATAAATTAAACCGAATATTTTATTTTAAGGAACAGCTATAAACGAAAACAAAGTTAAAAAAAAATCAGATCCGGCAACCCCGATCTGCATCATAACTGGTCCGGTTATATTTTAGTCAGTACAAACTTAATCATTTTCTTCCTTGTTTGAATTTTTTTTTTTTTGCTTATCGGGGGTTGATACTGAGAGACGAAAATCGGGAACGAGATGGCCCAGCTGCACTCTCAGATACAAGTTACCGAACAAGTGAATTGTTAAATAAATCGGATAGTCAAAAGTTGAATCTAACAGGTATCGACGATCTGAACTCGAACTTGTCTTTGCCGATGCACTGCACAGAATTTTTGAAGTTCTAAGATCCGCAAGACGAGTAGAGTGGAGAACGATTATCAACTCGCGAAAAATGAAAGGCAAGTCATTCAAAATCTGCGGCACATAAAGAAGCGCGCTCTCTTTTTTTTTTTATTTACCATTAAAATAAATAAGCACGGGTCCAACTCCAACCAAGTATTTATGGAGTGTCTCTGGCTCTAAATAAATAAATAAAAGAAAATGGAATAACACGAGAAAGAAAGCAAAGCAAATGATATTTGTTTTTGCATCAAATGAAGAGGGCGAGAGAGATTAGAGGAGACGGGATGGGCAGCACCTGCAGGTGCAGTGGATGAAGAGCCGCGGCGGCCAGAAAAACCACCAGCAGGAAATCTGCTGAAGCCATCTTCTTGCCTTTCTCTTCCTCTTCCTCTTTCTCTTTCTGCCCGCGCCTCCTGGATCGGAGGAGGAGAAGAAGAAGAAGAGAGAGGAAGGAAACTTACACAAGGAACGGACGAGGGAGGTCTGCCCTTTCTTTGTTTTATTTATTTATTTATTTATACACGATCTGGATTATTTTTAATTCACACTGTTGGTGCTAATTTTTTTCAGGTCTGGCGCCTGCCTTTGTTTATTCAATCAATTTTTTTATCCAAAATAAAATTACGTTAGCTACAGGTCAAATCACAGGAACTCTTCCTCCACTATCGGGTACATTTGGATGGACATTATAATAATTCAATTAAAAATCAGATTTAGTATATATATATATATATATATATATATATATATATATATATATATATATATATATAACATACTTTATTAATAATAATAGTAGATAGTAATAGTATATATATATATATATATATATATATATATATCTGCGTTTCGATGATGGAGCTTACGAATAAGCGATTGGTTCCATTAGACTTGATCTAGCGTATTTAAAGTTTCTAAAAAATAATTTTTGTAATTTTTCGATATCATTTACTTAGCAATCGAAAGGATTCAAAATCAATAATTTTTAACGGCTAAAAATAAAAATCCTATAAAAAGTGGTGATATAGCACTAAAATTTTCGATCAGAAATATTGATCTTGTTGCAGATAATATAAAGAATTTTGTATCAAAAATTTATCTGATTTGAATGCTTCTACACCGTTAAGCTTGAAAACTAGATATCAACCATTAAAAATTATTGATTTTGAATATTTTGATCACTAGACAAATGATATCGAAAAATCGCAAAAATTATTTTCTAGAAACTTCAAATACGCTAGATCAAGTCTAACTAACTGATCGTCAATTTGGAAGCTCCATTATCGAAACGGCTTAGAGCACAGAGAGGCCACCATGCTCCTAATAGCACACAAGACCTACTATATATATATATAGTCCGGCTACTATGCTATCAATAGCATAAAGCATTCGTTGCTATCAAATTTTTTTCTGTTAGATCCATTATTTTAATCATTTTCATCCGTTACATTTCTCAATCCAATAGCCGAAAATTTGATAAAGACTAATAATTTGGTCTATTAATAAGATAAGAGCTTAGTTCTCTCTCTATATATATATATTCTCTCTCTCTCTCTCTCTCTCTATTTTTCATATTTTCAAAAGTATGAAAAAAATGGGTACTTTCGACTTTTTTGATCTTTGGATTAAGAATTGTAGGACGGAGATAATAGTGGTCCTTTGAGGGTTGAGTGGTCTCTCCTCTAAGATCGAGTGATTTCTCTAAGATAATAATAATACTAATTCAAAGATTAGAAACGGTCAAAAGGTTAATCAAAGAGTAAAAAATTTAGAACCACCAACTCTCTTGTACTTCTAAAAATATAGTAACTCTCTCTCTTTCTCTATATTATATAATAGTATTATTGTCAATCGCACTACTATAAAAAAAAAAAGATATTTTTAGAGTTTAAGCACTATGGCTAACTATCAAATACTCTGTATAATTTTCTAATAGATGGCGAAAATAATATTTCTAATTTACGGTCGAAAACGCGATTGCATCAATCAAAACACCCCCTTTGGATGGGTCTCATTTACCTTTTATTGTACAAATAATTATATTGATTTTACTTGTACATTATTACCATTTGCAGGCTATGACAGAAGTTTTGAAATAAGAACAATGCTAGCTATAAATCTGCATTTTGAGTATAAATAGTATCCCCATAAGTTTTTCATGGATCTTATTAATCTACTTATCTTATAAATTTTTTTTAAACCTTAAAAATTTATGGTTTGGATTTAGAGGGTGTAAAATGTAAAACCTTATACAGAATCTACAAGTAGCATTTTTTAAAATATGGTTGAGAATTCGCAATTCGCTTTAATGGTACTCGCTCTAGAACCGGTTGTTAGGATTTTCGTACTTGCTCCAACACTAGTTGCCGTAATTTTACAACGAAAACTTCAAATCAAATTTTTACTGTAAAGTCGTCTTCTTAGTAATAACTTAAAGCACAACCACAAAAAAAAAAAAAAAAAAAAAATCAAACCCTCTCTCTCATCTTACATAAATTTATAATACTTTTCCTCTCCGGTCTTACATAAATTCAAAATATATATATATATTTTTATCTATACACCGACTACGGCAATAAATGTCGCACACATCTTTTTGCGTCCATGCATTAGTAGCGCTCAAAATTATGAATATCTTAGTCATGTTATGGGGCTGTAATTAAACGTACCACCACTCAAAAAAAACATTTATACTATATTTATATTTAGCATCAAAATTTAGTCCAACTAGAATTTTAATTTACTTAATATTTAAATTTTAATTAATTTATTTTTAACAAATTTAAAATTTTATTTTAATTTAATTTAATTTAATTAGAATTCAATATATATATATATATATATATATATATATATATATATATATATATATATATATATATATATATATATATATATATATATATATATAGCACCAAGCCCTTTGTGCTGTAATTTTTACCGTTAGATCTACACCTTCATTTATTTTCATCCGTTAGATTATTCTATTCAACCAACCACCCACTTAACCCAAGGGCCCACATCATCCTAACCACAAATCTCTCAATCCATAAAAACTTACAAGACCAATGACTACTTTTAAAAGCATAGGAGCTCAATTCTATATATATATATATATATATATATATATATATATATATATATATATATATATATATATATATATATATATATATATATATATATATATATATATATATAGTCCTATAGTTTGTAAAAGCACCAAACACTTGGTGCTTGTGAATTTTTTACTGTTAGATCTACACCTTTGATCATTTTCATCCGTTAGATTATACTATTCAACCAACCACCCACTTAACCAAAGGGGGCCCACATCATCCTAACCTCACATCTATAAATCAAAGGGTTAAAACTTACAAAGACCAATGATACTTTTAAAAGCATAGAGCTCAATTATATATATATATATATATATATATATATATATATATATATATATATATATATATATATATATATATATAAAATTGAGCTAGAATACTCTCAAAAACATCACCATTTTGGTGTTTTTGAGTTTCTAGTTCTTGTCTAATTTTTTATTACTAATAACTTTTGGATCAAATACTATTCCACTTATCACCATCTACCACCATCATCTCAACCCTATATCTTTCCAACGAATGGCTAAAAATTCAAAATCATCAAGCCTTGAAGCTTTTGAGAGTATTCTAACTCAACTATATATATATATATATATATATATATATATATATATATATATATATATATATATATATATATATATATATATATATATATATATAGAGTCCTATTACTATACTCTTATGAGTATAGAGCCTTTTATACTCATAAATTTTTTGCCGTTAGATCTAATCTTTAATCATTTTTACCCATTAGATTATACTATTCAACCAACAACCCACTCAACCCTAGGGGCCCCACTATCAACCTAACCATAACCACTCTCATCCTAACCGCACATTTTTTCATCCAAAGGCTAAGAACTTATGAGTACAAAAGGCTCTATACTCATAATAGTATATATATATATATATATATATATATAGTTGAGCTAGAATACTATCGATAGCAAATCGGCATTTTTGTCATCTATTTGTTTTCGATGATGGAGCCTCCAAATTGATGATCGGCATCGTTGAATATGATCTATACCATTTGAAGTATTTAGAAATCAAATTTCATACTTTTTTGATATTGTTCTCTTATCCATCGAGTGGACACAAAAATGAGCAATGAGAAAATGAATGTTCTTAAAAAAAATGATGATAGGAGTCTTGTAATCAAGATCAAGAGTATAGATCTTGTTTTAGATAGTTTAAAGAATTTTCTTTCAAAAATTCAATTGATTTGAATATCTTTACACCGCTAAACGAGAAAACGTCTCATATCTACCATTAAAATTACAAATTTTGAAACCCTTTGATTATTAGGCAAATGATATCGAAAATATTTGAAATTTAATTTCTAAATACTTCAAGTGGTATAGATCATGTTCAACAGTCTTTGATCGTCGATTTGGAAGCTCTATCATTGAAAACAAATGGATGGCAAAAGTGCGGGATTCTATCGATCTCTCTCTCTCTCTCTCTCTCTCTCTCTCTCTCTATATATATATATATATATAGAGAGAGAGAGAGAGAGAGAGTTATATATATATATAGAGAGAGAGAGAGAGTATATATGTATATATATCTATATATATATAGAGAGAGAGAGAGAGAGAGAGAGAGAGAGAGAGAGTTGAGCTAGAATACTCTCAAAAGCACCACCCCTTGGTGCTTTTGAGTTTATAGCCCTTGGATCTAATTCTTGATTATTAATAACCTTTAGATTAAACACTATTCCACCTACCACCACCTACCACCATCCACCACCACCTACCCCCATCATCTCAACCCAACATCTCTCCAACCAATGGCTAAAAACTCAAAAGCACCAAGCCTTTGGTGCTTTTGAGAGTATTCTAGCTCAACTCTCTCTCTCTCTCTCTCTCTCTCTCTCTCTCTCTCTCTCTATATATATATATATATATATATATATATATATATATATATATATATAGAGAGAGAGAGAGAGAGAAATGAGTACTACTATACTATTACGAGTAGTAGAGCCCTACTACTCATAAGTTGTTTCGATGATAGAGCTTCGAATCGACGATCCACTCCGTTAAATATGATCTAGAGTATTTAAAACTTCTAGAAAATAAATTTCGTAATTTTTCGAAATCATTTACCTTACGATCAAAAGCTCACAAAATTGACAATTTTTAACTAGATATGGGATACTTGGTAGTTTAACGGTGTAAAAGAATTGAAATAGGTTGAATTTTTGATAGAAAATTCTATTCACTACCTAGATAAAGATCAATAACTCCGATCTTAAATTGAAGGATCCGATCATCTATTTTTAGGACGTCGTTCGATTTCATTGCCGTTCATTTTATGCCCATTTGATGGACTTTATTATGATTTTGAAAAATTACGAAATTTATTTTCTAGAAGTTTTAAATACTCCAGATCATATTTAACGGTGGATCGTCGATTCGAAAACTCTATCATCGAAACAACTTATTTAAAGAGTAGTAGGGCTCTACTACTTATAATAAGATAAGATATATATATATATATATATATATATATATATATATATATATATATATATATATATATATATATATTAAAGTAAATGTATATATAATTAAAATAACTGAAAAAGTCGGATGGTGCACGCAAGCAACTTGACGAACCTACATATAAAAAACATAATAATAAAAGGTGAAGGACTGACTGGTGGGGATGCGTGAATGGGACGGAAGCCTCTTTCCATTTGAAGTTTCTCGTCGGTCGCGTGTCGTCCGTTATTTAATATAAAAGAATCCAAAGATTTCAGCAATTTCCGAGGGGGATGGAAAGCAGTTGGGTATTAGATCGGGGCAGCGCGTGGCCCATTCACGTCGTTGCAAGTGGCAACCGGCAGGCTACGGGTCGGTCGCCCAATCCGGAAACGCAATACTACTCGTCTACTCCTACACCATAAAAATACGGGATAATTCTCTTATTAATATATATATAGAGTCCGGCGACTATACTATTATGAGTACGATCGTCCTCGTACTCATAAGTTGTTTTCGATGATATAGCTTCCGAATCGACGATCCACACCGTTAAACGTTATTTACAAAGATTTAAAACTTTTAGAAATAAAATTTTATACTTTTTCGACATCATTTACCTTACTATCAAGTGGTCACAAATTTGACAATTTTTAACGGTCGGTATGAGATTATTGCTAGTTTAACGGTATAAAATAAATCAAAATTTGTTGAATTTTTGATAAAAAAATTCAATTCACAACATAGATAAAGATCAATAACTCCGATCTTGAATTGAATAAAAAAATCAAAATTTGTTGAATTTTTGATAAAAAAATTCTATTCACTACATAGATAAAGATCAATAACTCCGATCTTGAATTGAAGGATCCAATCATCCTTCTTTAGGACGTCGTTCAATTTTGACCGTTCATTTTATGCCCGCTTGATGGACTTTATTATGATTTCGAAAATTTACGAAATTTATTTTTTAAAAGTTTCAAATACTTTAGATCATATTTAACGGAGTGGATCGTCGATTCAGAATCTCTATCATCGAAAACAACTTATGAGTAGTAGGTTTCAATACTCATAATAGTATAGTAATGTGGCCTATATATATATATATGTATATATATATATATATATATATATATATATATATATATGTATATATATATATATATATATATATATATATATATATATATATATATATATAGGCTATTATCTTATTATGAGTATAGACCCTTCATACTCGTATATTTTTAACCGTTGATTGATGGGATGTGTGGTTAGGATGATGGTGGTCCTTAGAATGATAGTGGTCAGGGTTGAGTGGGTAGTTGGTTGAATAGTATGATCTAACGGTGAAAATGATCAATGAAATAAATCAAGGGTTAAAAACATTATATGATATGTATGCTAATACTCATAAAAGTATAGTATTTATTTCTATATATATATATATATATATATATATATATATATATATATATATATAGAGTATATATATATATATATATATATATATATATATATATAGAGAGAGAGAGAGTAGGTCTTGTGTGATATTAGGAGCACGGAGGCCTCCGTGCTCCTAAGCCGTTTTCGATGATGGAGCTTCCAAATCGACGATTGGCTCCGTTAGACTTGATCTAACGTATTTGAAGTTTCTAGAAAATAATTTTTACGATTTTTCGATATTATTTACCTATCAATCGAAAGGATTCAAAATCAATAACTTTTAACGGCTGAAAATAAAAATTCTATAAAAAGTGGTGATATAGCACTAAAATTTTTGATCAGAAATATTAATCTTGTTGTAGATAGTATGAAGAATTTTTTATCAAAATTTCATCTGATTCGAATGCTTCTACACCGTTAAACTTGAAAACGACAGATATCAACCATTAAAAATTATTGATTTTTAGTCTTTTTGATCACTAGGTAAATGGTATCAAAAAATTACAAAAATTATTTTCTAGAAACTTCAAATACGCTAAATCAAGTCTAACGGAGTCGATCGTCGATTCGGAAGCTCCATCATTGAAAACGGCTTAGGAGCACGGAGGCCTCCGTGCTCCTAATAGTACACAAAACCTACTATATATATAGAGTTTTGCTAGAATACTATCGGTAGTAAACGAGCCGTTTTACTACCGATTTGATTTCAATGATGTACCTTCCAAATTGACGATCGGCTCCGTTGAACATGATCTATACCATTTGAAGTGTTTAGAAATCAAATTTCAAATCTTTTTGACATCATTTGCCTGATGATCAAAGGGTTTCAAAATTTATAATTTTAATGGTCGATAAGAGGCGTTTTCTCGTTTAACGGCGTAGAGATATCGAAATCAATTGAATTTTTGTTAGAAAATTTTTTAAACTATTTAAAACAAGATCTATACTCTTGATCTTGATTACAAGACTCCTATCATCATTTTTTAAAGAGTATTCATTTGCAGTCATTCATTTTTTGGTCACTTGATGGATAAAAGAACAATATCGAAAGTACGTGAAATTTGATTTCTAGATAGTTTAAATGGTTTAGATCATATTTAACGGAGCCGATCGTCAATTTCAAGCTCTATCATCGAAAACAAATCGTAGTAATGCTTACTACCGATAGTATTCTAGTTCAACTCATATATATATATATGTATATAGAGAGAGGGTCCGGCTACTATACAATTATGAGTACGATCGTCGCCCTCGTACTCATAAATCGTTTTCGATGATAGAGCTTCCGAATCGACGATCCATACCGTTAAACGTTATTTACAGCATTTAAAACATCTAATAATCAATTTATATAATAGTTCGACATCATTTACCTTACGATCAAGAGGTCACAAATTTGACAATTTTTAATGGTCGGTATGGGATACTTGCTAGTTTAACGGTGTTAAAGAATCGAAATTTGTTAAATTTTTGATAGAAAATTCTATTCAATACCTAGATAAAGTCAATAACTCTGATCTTGAATTAAAGGATCCGATCATCCTTTTTTAGGACGTCATTCGATTTTGAGCGTTCATTTTATGCCCGCTTGATGGACTTTATTACGATTTCGAAAATTTACGAAATTTTTTTTCTAGAAGTTTCAAATACTCTAGATTATATTTAACGGAGTGGATCGTCGATTCAGAAGCTCCATCATTGAAAGCAACTTATGAGTAGTAGGGCTCCAATACTCATAATAGTATAGTAGCCATGGCATATATATATATATATATATATATATATATATATATATATATATATATATATATACTTCTCAAAAATTTTAAAATATTTTATTTTTTATTATTATTATTTTTTTAATACACTTTTAAATTTTTCTCTCTTATTTTAAAATGTTTATGTAGTTACACCCGTTAAGTTAATTTAGATTAAACGTACTTCTCTGTTATTTTAAAATATTTCTATTGTTATCATCCGTTTAGTTAACTTGAGTTAAACGTGAATTTAATATCTACCATAATTGACACGCCCCGAGACCGCTACCAATTTGGTCCGGGCTTCGTACGCACAGACAAAGACTCTCCCCGTCCGCCCAAGGCTAAAGCAACGAGATCATGTACAACAAGTCCCCAGGAACAACTTGAATACGTACAAGATCAAGCAACAACAACGAGAGCACAACCAGTGCTAAACATACAAGTGCAAGCGTCACGAGTAACATACAAGTGAATAAAAGAGAGATACTAATCTATTACATCCATGCAGTCACGTAATACAATTTGATTGCCATATAACTTCCAAATATGAACATAAGGCTTACATCCTCTAAAATATAACATAAGATGTACAATCACTCAAAATACCTCGCCACCTATACATCATCTACTCTCCAATATATACATATGGAAACTCTAATGCAAATAGGAAGCATCTACTCACTAGCACTAGGGCTCTACGCCCCTACCACGATCCTCAGCTGGCGCACTCGTACCTGTACCTGTAATTGTACCCCAACCACACGGGGTGAGAACTATATAAATATAGTTCCCAGTAGGCTCGGCCGCCGACTCCGCCAATCTTCCCACTAGGTCCAAGGAGGCACAGAGAGACAGATAGATAGATAGATCGATATAATGGAAATTAGCAGCTATACTGTAAATAAAGATGCAATTATCCTGCTATGCCTCAGATTAATGTAATGCATGCATAAACTCACAGTAAAGCTAACTACTATACCACTATGTTCAATATCATCTAGCAACGACCTACCATCATGCTAGTGTACCTCAACGATATAATGAATACAACTAAAACATAGCTATGCTGTCTACTATATCAAATCCTGGTAGGAATGCGAATCCTCTTATGCTATTCATGTTATGACCCAATTCGTGGCCCAATCCCTGAGGCTACCCCGCCTAAGCCTAGTAATCCTGTGACCCAATCCCTTAGGCTACCCCGCCTAAGATTTCACATCCAGTGGTC
Organism: Aechmea fasciata; assembly: GCA_025177825.1. Taxonomy (NCBI): domain Eukaryota; kingdom Viridiplantae; phylum Streptophyta; class Magnoliopsida; order Poales; family Bromeliaceae; genus Aechmea; species Aechmea fasciata. Next base: position 1,645,596 of record CM045944.1, on the reverse strand, counting down.
CTATCACTCCACTAGTCCCAACACATAATCTCACTCTACTAATCTCCACTCATATCTCAAGGTCCTAGGTAAAGAGCTACCCCGTTCCTTACCTGACACAATCTAGCTCTACAAAGTACAGTGCTACCCCGCTCGAATCTCATAGATGAAAGAATAGTATGTCCACTCATGGTCTGAAGGTAAATCCATCAGGCTATCTATTAGGCAACTATGCTCAACGACAATGCGACTCATAGTAAAGGCTAGCTACCATACTACTAAGCTCAATAAGTTTCCTGTTTCTTTGTGTACCCAATCTCTTGGCACGCCCCAGGGCTTGCCTCACTCTCGCGTCTCTTGTCTCGACAGCGAGGAGACAGCGGCTCCACTCGCCCGAGACCGTCTGTGGATAGCCAGCTACTGACCGGACGTAGCTCCTACCATATCGTGTGCCTATACTCCGGAGTGCACGCCTGTGAGGAGCGACCTCCACAAGCATCAAACAGACAACGCGAGCACGATCCAATCCTCGACGACGGAGGATACCCTACCAACTAGGGAGTTCATCTTATCTTTACACTCAACTTTCTAGTGTCTCAGCTATAGTAAGTTCTTATGCCACTCACCTAGATCGAACTGACTCTAGGTTCACTGTCGACCTATGTTCCATAACACTAGCTTCCTTGTCATTCTTATCCATCCTAGGTTCATGACACTAGGTTTAATGCCCGACCTATGTTTAATAACACTAGGTTTAATGTCAATCCACCTAGATCCTGATTCTATGTTCACTTGTTCAACCTATGTTCATGACCTTAGGTTAATGCCATTCGATCTATCCTAGGTTCCCAACACTAGGTTTAAATACCACTCGATCTATCCTAGGTTCTCAACACTAGGTTTAAATGCCACTCGATTTATAATGTCAACATGCCGGTTTATCCACTCAAATCTTGTAACGACCCAGCCCACTAGCAACAATAACTCATTGGGCGCAACCACCGGCCCAAAATGCTTAAGCCCAGTTTATTATTACTAGTGTCTAAGTCTCCTATAAACCCAATGACAACCCCATTCCTATCCGATGTGGGACTATTAGAGTGTCACAAACTCTCCCCCGTTAAGGCCCTGACGTCCTCGTCAGTCCAATCACACACACAGCCCACGATCACTAGGCGATGTGGGACTCGTCTCGCTAGCCCGTCATCCAGACCTTGGCTCAGCCGAGACTCGGCACACATGTCCAGCTGGTGAACCCGCTCTGATACCAAATGTAACGACCCAGCCCACTAGCAACAATAACTCGTTGGGCGCAACCACCGGCCCAAAATGCTTAAGCCCAGTTTATTATTACTAGTGTCTAAGTCTCTTATAAACCCAATGACAACCCCATTCCTATCCGATGTGGGACTATTAGGGTGTCACAAATCTCGAAATACTTAATGCACCTAGCATATCTTTACTACGCATGTATATCAACGTGCAATCAATTATATTACTTAGCATCTCTTTATCATGTCATCATCTAGCATGTAGTTCTAATGCATTTATATACAGTTACCAAGCACACTAAATTCTCATGCACTATGCCACTCGTCATGGTTTAATGTTCTCCATACACTACTTGCACATGTTTACTAGGTTGTCATTCAACTAGAGTTTAATCCACATTAATCATGTCATTATAGGGTTTCACGACACTATGTCCCGAATCTCATACATATTAAGTTCTTCTTTAATTTAGCACCATAGGTTTCCAATGTCATCTCCTAATCCTATGTCCATCACATCAAGTATTCATATCATAATACTATATCAATCATAGACATCATACTAGGAGTAGGAATGCATGTATCACCACCCTATAATGCATTACCATATATAACATGCTATATGCAAATCAGTAAAGCATTAAGACATAGAAAGAAGCTCAGTGGCTTCGGGATGACACCCCCCACCTTTTATCGCGTTCTGATTGCTCGTCGACACTTGCAATCGGCCTCCTGCGGCATCCGTATCCGGCACGGCCCGATACTGCAACTGCGACTCAACCGTGCTCCGCCTCGCAGCCCCGAAAATTATAGGTCTTCGGTTTGTTGCCACGAGCCCACAATTCCATTTTCACGATTTTTGGAAGCTTTCGCCGCAAGCTGCGACTATTTTTACGTCAACGGCTTCAAACCTCCATATCTTCACAACGGCTCGTCGGATTGCCGAACCGACTTCGCCAACGTGTTTCGTTACCTAGCAATTAGGTTTACGTAGGTTCAATTTAGATCAAACCCATCTAATAGCAAAAATTGCACTTTTAACCCTAGGTTTTCACTATTGCAAGAATACTCTAAATTGGAACCTAATTCATACATTAATCCTCTAATTAGCATGCTAGGATTCCATCTAAACCATTATTAGAGGATTTAAATCAAACCCTAAGAATTTGCCATGAGAGGGCTCAAGAAGCTCACCTCAAAGTTGCTCCAAATCCAAGGGAAAGGTGAAGAAGATGAAGATGACTCGCTTCGAAGCTTCAATCTCCATCAAATCCACCAATTTTGGAAGAAATCTAGAGAGAGAAATGAAGCTCTCCCTCCATGTATGCGTGTGTGTGTGTGTGTGTGTGTGTGTGGGCGCGCGCGCGCGCTGGTTGGGGAGGCAGCACGAAGAAGAACAAAAGGGAGAAAACCCCTTTTTACACAAAACCCCCTCAATTATTCACTATTCACACTCCACTTTCAGCTGAAGCTTAGACATTTTTATCAGCCCTTCCGGAAGTCCGATTGAGCTCAAATTTGACAGTTATATTCGTTTTTACATAACTTAACAAAAGAAATTTAAATCTTTCAGTTTTGACCCCGTTTGGTCACTGCGAACTGTACCGAACTGTAATCTTTATCAGATGGCTTTCGGATTTTATTTCTCATCTTTCGGGTGTCTGAATGACACGAAACTTTAAATCTAGCCTCGTAATAATAATCCTGACATACCCCTCAGTTTTCATAATTTTCTGACACTGTACATTTTCTACTAATTTATCTGGCTCGTCTTTCACAGAAAATTTTAAATTTTCTGTTTTCGCTCTGATTTCGGCACAAGTCATTCTAACCCATACCTTACACTCTTAAGTCCAATAATAATAGTGCCTCACACTATTTTTATTTACATTTGACTTTTATATTAAATTTCGGTATACTACTTCCACCGTAACTTCAGCTTTTGGAAGTCCGACACCTTACAATAATTAAAAAATCAAAATATCTCTTTTGTCCTTAACTTAAAAGAGCAAATTATAAGAAATATTAATAATGGTCGAAAGGTATATTTGAAAAGATAAAAAATCAAGTTACGTTTTGTGCCTCAAATTTAAGAACAAATAAAAAAATATTGGTGATCGTAGAAGGATATATTTGAAAAGACAAAATAGTAATTTTACAGAAATAACAGTTTATTAACATAATTTAACTCTAAGAATATATTTGAAATTGGTTGGAACGTAAAAAAAAAGTATTTTCAGTATTAGCATTTCAAAAAAGATAAATTAGAAAGTCGAAAACGTTCCAAGGATAAATAAGTAATTACCCCTAAAAATAAAGGATGCATTTGATTCAGGAACAAGTAAGAATTATTTATCTATACTACTTATAAAAGCGTGAGTTTTAAATTTTTTTTTTTCCAAAAAATACCGCTATCTTTCTTACTAATATTGTCATGTCCAGAATTTTCTATCATCAATTTTAAATAAATTTTTAAATAATAATTTATTCTCAAATATAAATCTTAAACTTTTACCATTGGATCTCATCCAACGAATAAAAATAAAAGTATCATCATTTTTGTTGACAAAAATACCCTCCATATCCGTTATCTCCTATCTACTTTCTCAAATATTTTTTCTACCCACCAATCATGTAATACGTAAAACTAAATATATCTCTTATTTAACGTAATACCCGCCAATCACGTAATACTTCCGCTAATTACGTAATACGTAAAATTAAATTCATTTTTCATCCACTCATTTTCTCAAATATTTTTCTTCTCAAACATAATATCCAACACGTAGTATTCAAAATTAAAATTTAAATTTGTAACGCAAAATTTAATACCTAATTTGATAATTTGAATTTTGATTTATGATAATAGATTTTTTCTTACATAAATATTAAATTTAATTTTGACAAGTATTAAAATTTGGCTCGCCACACCAATCACATAATACCTCCGCTAATCACGTAATATGTAAAATTAAATTTATTTCCGATCCACTCATTTTCTCAAATATTTTTTCTTCTCAAACATAATACTTGTTAACAGGTAGTATTTAAAATTAAATTCTAAATTTGTAACACCCGCCAAAATTTAATACCCGCGAATTTGATAATTTGAATTTTAATTTATGATAGTAAATTTTTCCTTACATAAAATAGTAAATTTAATTTTGACGATTATTAAAATTTGGCGCACCATAGAAGCGTTAAATATTATTAAAAATATTTTAATACCCCAAATTAAAACTAAATCGTTAATTAAATATAATTTTAAATATTTTTAGTAAAATATTCAATATTTAAATAATACATCATAAAAGCGTAGAATATTTTTTAAAAAATTAATACCCACCCCATCAAAACTAAATCGTTAATTAAATAAAATTTTAAATATTTTAACAAAATATTTAATATTTAAATAATATCCATCAAAATATTCTTCGCGTTCTCAAATATAGAATATATTTTATCCATTTTAAATAAATCTTCAAATAATAATTTATTCTCAAATATAGATTTTAAGTTTTCGCCTTTGATTTCATCCAACGAATAAAAATAAAAGTATCCGTCATTTTTGTTGACAAAAATACTTTCCATATCCATTATTTTTTATATGCGTTTCTCAAATATTTTTTTTTCTATTCCCCAATCATGTAATACGTAAAACTAAATTTATCTCTTATTTAACATAATACTCACTAATCACGTAATATTTCAATATTTTTCTCATTTGTCATTGTCGATACCGGCACATCATAATCATCTTCCTCTTCGTTATCGTCGTCATGGCGCGACACATTATCGCGTTCGCCATCTTTCTATATTACTATTAACTTTTATACTATTTCAGTTTTTTTAAATGTTGTAGGAATGATTGTCCAATTCAATCACTCTTTATTTGTATGGTGCTAATGGTCCTAAACGTAATTATTTGGATGGATTGAAGCATGAATCGAATTAGATCGATCCTCTATGACAAGATAATGCTAACACACATTGCTATAAAAAAAATATTAATAACTAATTATTTGAATGGATTGAAGTATGAATCGAATTAGATTGATCCTCTAGGACAACATAGTGCTAATAACACACATTGCATGTGGAGAGATACTATTGCAAATAATTCAGTTGTTGTATTAAAGTAGTACACGTTAATATTGATAATTAGGATAAATATACTTTTTAATATTTTATTTTTTCTGTTTTATTTTAAATTTATGTATAATAATCAATTTATTTAGCAAAATTGTGCGAGTAAAATTATGCTTAATCCCTCTATTCCAAAAGCTCATGAAATAAAATTAAGCTAAAATTTTTACTTATAAGAATTTTTATTAAATTTATATTTTTTATTAATTTTATCTATTATGATGATTTACTAATATTTACTTTATTTTTTATTTTTTTTTTACTTTCAGTGCAATTTGTATGGGAGGGAGACTGATGGTGACATTTTCATTTAGTTTTGTAATAAATTTTGTATTTTTTTTTTTCAATAATACCATAATAAATTTTGTGTTATTTCTTTGATGATACTGTAATTTTTATTTTTATTTCTGTTATTTTATTTTGGCAATAATTAAATACTATATATCAAATCTATAATATTTATTTATAAAAATTTTATTTTTTAGTATTTGTGCGACGTGCATTGCACGTGCACTTAACTAGTTATAGAAATACATATAAGTTTATATAAATAAGAATTAGATTAATTTTGCGTTTGGATAAAAGTTGGGTTATTCCTATAAATAAGAAAAATAGTGTTTGCATAGTCGTTAGATTGGAACAAGAGGAATAATAGTTATAATTCTAAATTAAAAATATTATATCTAATTAATTAACATCTAAATATTAATTAAAAATAATTTAATAAATTAATAAATTTATTGGGAATGAATATTATATAATATCATAAAAATATATTAATTAAATAATTAAATAGAAAAAAATAATTTAACTTTTAATTCGTTAGTAAATTATTTTAAGTAGATAACTAGTAACCAAATTTACTTAGATTAATAAAAATATTAATACTTGGTTAATATAAATATTAGTTTATAGATAAACATATTAAATTATTAATAATTAATTAGCTAATTAATTATAAAAAATAAATTAATTAATTACTTTATTATTTAAGTAATGAATAATGATTTAAATATATTAATTAAATTAATTAATAATTTAATATCGTAATTAAAATTAAATTTAGACTTTATTTAAGTTTGTTCCCACTAGGGATGTAACATATTGCTTCCTCGAAGAATGTGCCGAGTTCCGTCGAAATGAGCGGAACACGGAGTGGAACAAGTGATAATGGGTTCTAAGTGCTTTAGAACTTGTGTGTAGTGAAAACGGGACCCTAGAGAGAAAAGTTGCAAGTCTAGTGAAGTTCCAGACTTGGAACTCTCGGGGACCGGTCCCAACATGGGGAGACCGATCCCCACACTCGTAGCAGATGTGGAGGCCGAGAAATCGGCTAAGTCCTAAAAATCTGGCGTACGGGAACCAGTCCTGGACAGAGAGACCGGTCTCTCAGGGTCCGGTCCCTGAAGGAGAGACCGGTCCCCGCCTGCGCAACCAGCCAAAAATCAGGAATTTGGCTAAGTCCCTGGCAGACACCCTACGGGAACCGGTCCCTGCATGGGGAGACCGGTCCCCAGACCTGAAAACTGTCCAGTCTGGCAGATAGCAAAAATGCAATTTTGGAAGGTTTATTCACAAATGTAACAACATGTTATATACACTACCATTCCTCTTTCACAGCCACTTCTCCTCACTCCCTAATTTCTCTCTTTCTTTCTCTATAAGTTACCTTAGAGCAAGTAAAAGAAGGAGAAGAAGCTTGGAGAAGGTGGATTTTGGAAGGTTTGAAGGACCTAGAAGCTCTCCTACAAGGTGTAGCTTGAAGCGCTTGGGACTAGAGATGAGTTTTTGCAAAATAGTTCTAGGGTTTGGATTTTAACCTAGGTTTGGAGGTTTCTAGCTTATTTTCTAGTGTTAGAAAGCTTGTAGCGTAAAGAACACCATGGAAACCCATGGGAGCTCAAGTGCTCTCATGGTGGATTTCTAGGGTTTACTCTAGATGCCATATAGATGGTTCTAATGACTTTAGAATGGTATTAGGATGCTTCCTAGTTGATCCTAAGCTATCTTTTGCTTATGGATGAGATTAATCTAGAAGATATCTCAATGTGACATCGTTAGGGTTTGGAATTGATAAGGATTTTGTATTGGCAAGTTTCGTGATTTGAGTCGCAGTCTTGAAGGATCGGAGCTGATCAAAGATGGTTGAAGAATTCTAGACTTCGAAGAAAGAGACAATGTGAATCACGATGTCCAGGTAAGTTTTAATTCATATTATGGTGATTCATACTTAGTTGTAGGCATTAGAATCATAAAATTATTGTTTAATGGATTAGAAACTATCACGCCCCGAGTTGAAGGATTCCCCGGGCACGCCGACAAATCCGCCGTGTACAAGAAATTTTCCCTGTACACGAAGCGTAGCTGTACCTGTATAACATACAATGCCACAAACAGTAGCATAGAGCTGAAGACAACTATAAACAAGCAGGTAGGAATAACAACTTTATATACATAAAACCACGGATACAAAGATAAACTACTCGCTCCAGCGAGTTCAACTGTATGTACAAAAGTGGCCAAACCAAAAACTGTCACTACCTACAGTGGGAGTCCTCTAGCACTGTACTCGAAGGGTAGGCTCTAGCTCGCCACGCCCTTCCCGCGGTCCGTCTCAGAAGGAGCAGCAGCCGCAACAGAAGGCCCTGCAACAACGGTGAAAGAAAGAGGGCGTGAGAACTACTGTAAAAACAGGTAGTCCTCAGTGGGTGCCGCCCTAAACAACACCGGTCCACCCACTAAGTCTACAGGGTAAGCAAGAAAGTAAAAGAAGCCGGAAACACTCAACAGCTAAGTAACACTATACTATCCTGCCCTCAATAACCCTCTGTAGAACAAGTAAAAGCTGACCCAATCTTACGAGGACCGTGATACACCCGTCCCGCCCGTCGAAGCAACACTACGGCGACACCAACGCAAAAAGCACCTGCACTCGGGAGGCGCACGTGGCGCGAACCAGCAGCAGTATGCAAGCGTATCTCTGTCGAGCTCAATTTGTGTTACGCTCCGCTACCCGCCTATTTGGTCGGGTTCGGGCGACGTCAACAGACGCCGAACGGACAGGGCCTCCCCTGCCCGCCCAAGGCTCTAACAACAAGTATAATTTGACAAATTAAAGAGAATTGCAATTATACAAGGCTTACACGAAGGCAAGCAACAACACAGCGGAAAAGTAAGCTCTAAGCTAGAATATAAACGATACATGAACTTGATTACATTTTGAACCAAATACAAGTAAACTAGTCTATTACATTCTTTTAGCATTCAATACATCATTTCTTTTACACTTGTCATCTCCCAAAAATTACTTGAATGTTTACAACTTGACATCTATAATTCAACAAAATAAAGTTGATACAAGTATAACAAAAAGGAATGACTAATGCAATACTCCGGTGGCCACTAGCTATGGCGCTAACCCTTGCCCCGGCCTCCGCCGCCTCACTCGTGCTAGGACCTGTGGGGTTAGTGGTGTGAGAACTACAACGAAGTTCCCAGTGGGCTCGGCAACCGACCCCGCCGACTTACCCACTAGGTCTATCCAGGCATAAGTGTTTCAACGGAAATGAAACAGTAACCCAACTATATATGCTAATACTATGCCTGCAAGGAAGAGTCAGATAGATAGATAATCGAATCTAAATATGTTTGCATGCATGCTCTTTACCATACTTTACTTTACTTGGCTCATTACCCAATCTTGCCGGTTAACATAGTTAACCCCAACAAACTCAAGACCCAAAATCCCTCTCTGAACGGGGAGGCTCTGAGCCTACAAGACCCGAGGGACCGTCCGTCGGGGCCACGATCCCCTAGGTGACTGTTCCGGAACTCACCGCTTGAGGAGGAGCGACCTTCCTCAAGCCAAGACTTGTTAAGAGTATCGATCTAATCCTCACATTGAGGATTCATAGCCACTAGTTACCATGCCATTGTCAATGATAGGTTTTTTACCTAATCATGTATATCATTCTTGCCATAATGTCACTAAGTTAAACTATGTTTAACTAAGGTCATATCAATGCCAATCTCATCCCTATGTCAAGTTCACCTTTGTTTGCTAAGTTCACATTCCATTGTCATATTCATACAATAGGGTTCTAGTTCATATGCCTCTATGGTTCCATTACAATTTCTAAGTTCATTTCTCTCTAGAACATGAATTGAAGTTCAACCAACTTGCATAAATACCAACTACCCTATCATGCATGAATATACTATACATAATATGCTCAATAGGTGAAAACAGACATAGAAGGGAATTCGATGATTCCGGCATGCACCCCCCACCTTAGAATAATTTTGTGAGGATGCCCAAGAAGTTTCACGACCAACCGAGGTCTAGGTAAAAACCTGCAGTTTAAAAGTGAACCTAATCAGGTCATTTTACATAGTAACCCCTATAACGGCTTTTCGTTTAATTAAACGGAGTTGTCCCACGCGTCGGGAATACCCCCAATTAGGTTTCTACAAGGTCAATTTGACTCAAGGACCCCTATGTTTAAAAGCCCCAAATTTGGGTGCTCCACAATACTCTATAGCCAACCTAGGGTTTTGATCTCACCAAAAAGCAAAAGATAGCTTTAGATCAACCTAGAAGCTCTCTAGAACCATCCTTGACCTATTAGAATCCTCTATTTAGGGTTTACTACAAACCCTAAGAAATCACCATTAGAGCACTTGAGCTCTCATGGAGCTTTCATGGTGTTCTTAGTCCTAGCATGCCTCTAACACTAGCAACAAGCTAGAAAACCTCCAAACTTAGAGAAAACCAAACTCCTAAGCTTAAACTTGCAAGAACCTACCTCTTGTAGCAAGCTCAACCAAGGCTTTGTTGTAGGAAAGCTCCAAGATCCTCCAAGAAGCCTCCAACAAGCTCCAAAGCCACCTTCTTCTCCTACTCCTTCTCCTTCTCCACCCAACTCTAGGGTTTCTCTAGAGAGAGAAAGGGAACAAAAAAAAGAAAAGAGAGAGAAGTGAGTGTGCTGTGAGAGAGGGAGTTGGGGGAGCTTATTGTGTTGTAACAATAGCCAAAAAGCCCCTCAACTTCTTTTATTTCGCGCAGTTCACGAACTGCTGTCTGACCATCCCATACCGGTATGGGGGAGATCTATACCGGTATGGGGTGCTACAGTGGCAGAAACCCGAGAGCAACTTCCCTCGGTTTCGCAGCATCTATACCGGTATGGGGGTGACCTGTACCGGTATGGGCCAAAAAAACTATCAAACCCGAGAGCTCTCCTCCTATCGGGTGTGATGGCTATACCGGTACAGACACCAGGGCTGTACCGGTATGGGTCATAAAACTGTCAAACCCGAGAGCTCTCCTCCTCTCGGGTGTGATGGCTATACCGGTACAGACACCAGGACTGTACCGGTATGGGTCATAAAACTGTCAAACCCGAGAGCTCTCCTCCTCTCGGGTGTGATGGCTATACCGGTACAGACACCAGGGCTGTACCGGTATGGGTGCTCCAGACTTGTGTTTTCGCGCTGTTTCGACTCTACTTCGCGCCGAACAACGCCAAAACCTTCTTAACTCTTTTAGATCATATTATAACCTTTCGAAGAGATTCGGAATGGCAATTGGAACATGTCCAACTATTTTATTCTCGCACTTTAGTCAATTTTGCAAAAGTCCGATCTTATTACCGAATTTTCGATACGCTACAATCTGGCTCTCACAGGCATAGTCAAGTAAACAGGGTCTAAGCACTAATACACCACGTGCCCCTTGGCACAAACTGTAACTAAAACAGTATCCTGGGCCTACCGTCAACCCCCGACGGTCCCCGACAACACGAACAGTCTGAATCCAACAGAACTAAGCTCGGCATCCCCAGCACGAGCGTAAAAGTAACAACACTACCCAGGTATCCATCGCACTCAACAGCGACGATACAGTAAATCTCGGCTCCTAGAGCTAAATCTGGTAGTGAAATACATATGACGATCCAGTCGTAGTTTTCTCCTAAGTCAAATCCAAGTCCAACATGTATAATCTAATTACTTGCTAAACATGCTCCAAATTCAGATTTTAGTCCAACTAGTATCGGTGAATTGAGCTTCGATTACATTCAATAAACAATACACATGTCGACTACTCGAACTTAGGAATGATCCGATGAAAACCCACCTCGATAGCAATCCCCTGGTAGCAGGGGAGTGTCCTGGGTTCACTCGCTCTCCCCTGCTGGTCCGCCAAGGTCCGAAGTCCCCTGCTGCGAAGAGGTAAACCCAATATTACACAATTTCACGAAATCTGTCCGGAAAAACAGCAGCTGAGTAAAGCTTAAATCCAACTAAGCTAACCTTCTCCAATTTCAGCAAGTAAGGGCTCAGAAGCTTCGTCTCGAAGTCACGAATCCAACGGTCCAAGTTTCGCTGGATTCCGCCACTTCTACGCAGAGGACGGGCCAAAATACAGAACGTCGACGCTGGAAATCGCAATCGCACTTCGTAACCGCTGCAAACAGCGGCTCAGTAAAAATGGGTTTCGACTGGGCAAACCTGCTCCAAATCGGGCGAGTAAGGACTCTCTGGAATCGTCTCGAAGTTGCGGATCCAACGGCTCAGGTTTCGTCGCGTTTCGACACTCCTACACAGAGATCTAGTCAAAACTCCGCAGGTCGACGCTGCAGTCAGCAGCAACAGCAGTAAGGTGCGAAAATGAAGCAATCCGAAGTAAACGGAGGGATGTCGATGGCCAACTCACCTCTGAAAATGCCCTAGGCACGTCGCTGAGTCTAGGACGGCGGTCCCGCGCGCACGCCTGGCTCCCTCGCAGCGTCACGTCGCCGGAAATGCTCCTCGGCGCGTCGTCGACGAAGATCGGTCTTCACTTGAGCTCCTCCAGCTCCTTGGTGGCTAAGGGAAGTAGAAGGAGAAGAAGAGTGGAAGTAGCAGCAGCAAAGGGTGAAGAAGCCCTCTCTCTCTCCTCTCTGCTCCTATAAGCAAGGGGGGTAAGGTGGTGATGTGACAAGAGAGTGAGAAAGTCAAACTGCACCATGCTGTCAAGCTGTACCGGTACAAGGACCTCTGTACCGGTACAGATGGGTCAACCCGAGAGCATTTCTGCGCAGGGTCATACCGGTATACCCCTGGTGGCTACACCGGTATAGCCATCACTCTCATACCGACAAAGATCGTACTTGTACGACAAATCACCGAAAATCTACTATTTCGCGGATCTTCAGGATTCCAACTGCTCTCGTGTTCCCACAAGGTCCGTTTGGCGTCCATTTGGCGCCAACGCGACTAGGACTTGTCCCGACACTCATCAGAGCTGTCGACAAGCCTCAGGTGCAATTTTCCAGGTCACTACATCCTCCCCCACTACAAAAAGTTTCGTCCGCGAAACTCAAGCATACCTCAGCTCTGCTCGTCGAACAGGTAGGGATAGGCCTCCCTCATCGCCGTCTCGGGCTCCCAAGTCGCCTCCCTCTCCTCGTGATTACTCTACTGCACTTTGACATACGGTATGACCCGATTGCGCAATTCTTTCGCCTCGCGACCAAGAATTCGCAACGGTCGCTCCTCGTATCGCAGGTCCTCGCCTAACTCAAGCGGAGTGAAGTCAATCACGTGAGAGGGATCGAATACATATTTCCTCAATGCCGAGACGTGGAAAACATCGTGGGTGCCGACTAGTCGCGGGGGTAGAGCAATCCTATAAACAACTGGCCCGACTCGCTTCAAAACCTCAAAAGGGCCAATATAGCGTGGACTGAGCTTTCCAAGCACTCCAAATCTGCGTATCTCTTTGGATGGCGAGACTTTAAGAAATACATGATCTCCAATCTGGAACTCCAAGTCTCGCCTCCTGGTATCTGCATAGCTCCTCTGGCGGCTCTGGGCTGTCAAAAGGTGTCGTCGAACCACCTTCACCTTTTCCTCAGCCTCCAGCAGTATCTCAGGCCCAAGTGTCTTCCTTTCACCCGCATCACTACAAAACAAAGGGGATCGGCATCTGCGTCCATATAACGCCTCAACGGAGCCATCTGGATGCTCGCTTGATAGCTGTTGTTGTACGCAAACTCAACCAGTCTCAAATGCTGATGCCACCCTCTTCCAAAATCCAGGACGCACGCCCTCAGCATGTCCTCTAGAGTCTGAATGGTCCGCTACGGCGACCATCGTACGTAGGTGAAACGGCGTCTTTGACAGGCGAGTCCCCAAGGCTGTCTGTAAACTCCTCCAAAAGTGTGATACAAACCTCGGGTCCCTGTCTGATACAATCGACACTGGCAGGCTATGCAGCCTGACAATCTCATCCAAGTATAGCTGTGCGAGTCTCTCTCGGGGCCAGGTGGTCTGAACTGGTAGGAAGTGAGCAGACTTAGTCAGTCTGTCCACTATCACCCAAATAGCATTGAAGCCACCCTGTGCTCTAGGTAATTCCACGACAAAGTCCATCGTGATCTGCTCCAATTTCCACTCGGGCACTGGCAGGCTCTGAAGCTTGCCAGCAGTCACTTGATGCTCTACCTTCACCTGTTGGCAAGTCAGACATTGAACCACATATCTGCCAATGTCTCTCTTCATTCCATTCCACCAGAACTGTGCCTTCAAGTCCTTATACATTTTGGTTCCACCGGGGTGAACTGTATAAGGAGAACAATAAGCCTCTCTCAAGATATCCGCTCGAACCTCTGAATCCACAGGCACACACAGTCGGTCCCTGTACCTCAGTACTCCCGAACTGTCCACCGTGAAACCCTCTGCCTGTCCCCTCTCTAACTGCTCTCGAATCCTCAACAAGTGTGGGTCTCCACTCTATTTCTCTCGGATCCTATCCAACAGAGTAGGCTGCAAAACCATAGACATTAGTATTGCAGTAGACCCAGGGGACACGACTTCTAGCCTCAACCCCTGTAGCTCCTCAAGTAACGGCCTCTGCTGCGTGATCATCAAGCACGAGCTCTGCACTGCCTTCCTGCTCAACGCATCTGCCACCACATTCGCCTTGCCGGGATGATACTGAATGCTAATATCATAGTCCTTCAGTAGCTCCAACCACCGGCGTTGCCTCAGGTTCAACTCCTTTTGGGTGAACAGATAATATTTGAGACTTTTATGATCAGTAAAAATCTCACAGTGCTCGCCATACAAGTAATGTCGCCACAACTTCAAAGCAAAAACTACCGCGGCAAGCTCCAAGTCATGCGTAGGGTAATTCTTCTCGTAATCCTTTAACTGCCGTGAAGCATAAGCAATTACCCTACCATGCTGCATCAACACACAACCCAGTCCGCTGTGCGATGCATCGCTGTAGATCACATATCCTTCCCCCATAACGGGAAGGGCAAGGATAAGAGCTGACATCAATCTCTGTCTCAACTCATCAAAGCTCCTTTGACAGTCCTCACTCCAGGTGAACTTAATTCCTTTACGAGTCAATCAAGTGAGGGGTGTGGAAAGCTTCGCAAAGCCTTCCACAAACCGACGGTAATATCCTGCAAGCCCTAGGAAACTCCGCACCTCAGTCACCGTCGTCGGTCTGGGCCAATCCCGAATAGCATCAATCTTCTTCGGGTCGACTGCCACTCCATCTGCAGAAATCACGTGGCCCAAGAAAGCAACCTCCCGTAACTAGAACTCGCACTTATTTAGCTTGGCATACAACTCCTCTCGCAGAAGCTGTAGCACTATCCTCAAATGATCCTCATGCTCGGCATCGCTACGGGAGTAAATCAGGATATCATCGATGAAGACTACTACAAATCTGTCCAAGAACGGCTTAAACACCCGGTTCATCAAATCCATGAACGCGGCAGGGGCATTCGTCAATCCAAAAGGCATCACTGTAAACTCATAATGCCCGTACCGAATCCTAAAAGCCGTCTTGGGAACATCCTCGGCCCTCACCCTCAGCTGGTGGTAACCCGACTGGAGATCAATCTTCGAGAAGACACAAGATCCTTGCAGTTGATCAAACAGATCATCAATGCGCGGCAGAGGATACTTGTTCTTGATGGTCACTTTATTCAGCTCCCGGTAATCAACACATAACCTAAGTGAACCATCCTTCTTCTTTACAAATAACACCGCGCTCCCCAAGGCGATACACCGGATCTCACGTACCCCCTTACCCATCAAATCCTGAAGCTGCGCCTTTAACTCTCTCAGCTCCGCAGGTGCCATCCTGTAAGGTACTTCGAGATTGGTGCAGTTCCAGGAACTACATCAATCACAAACTCGACCTCCCTCTCCGGCGGCATAGTCGTCGTCTCTGGGGGAAAGACATCCGGGAACTCGCGAACTACAGGGATGTCCTCGAGCCTCGATGCCGCCGTTGGTACCTCTGTAACCGTCGCTAGAAAAGCAGTGCACCCTCTACTCATCAGCTGTCGAGCTCTCGCTGAAGAAATCCACGCGGCAAACATCGTGCTTCTGCAGCCTCTGAAGGTGAACTCCTCCTGGCCTGGCTCGCGGAGCGTCACCGTCCTCTCTCCGCAGTCAATAGTCGCGTAGTACCGCGTCAGCCAATCCATGCCAAGCACTATGTCGAAGTCATGCAACTGCCCCAACACTAACAAGTCTGCGGGCAAAATCCACGAGTCTAGCTGCACTGGACACGACCTACAACACTCTATCACCTGTAGTACATGGTCGGGGATCTGGATCTCCCGGGTCTGAGGCAACAACTCTAACTCTAGACCATGTAATCATGCAAATGCTCGACTGATAAAAGAATGCGATGAGCCGGTATCAAATAATGTACGTGCTCTAGTACCAGAAAGTAAAGTGATACCTGCCACCACACGGTCGGCTGCTGAAGAGTCCTCCACCTGAGCTGCATATACCCTGCCGCTTGGAGCCTGCTGCCGCTGGGAGCCCTGTCGCGGCACAGACGCCCTATCCTCACGACGGTAGCTCGGCGGTGTCCCGTCTGTTGTTGAGACCCGGTGCAGGGGCGATCTTGTCGATGGTGCCGACGATGCTGATCTCGTGCAAGCTGCCCTAAAATGTCCTGGCTGTCCGCATCCGTAACACCGGCCCTCCCGCTGCTCACACTGTCGGGACGCGTGCGGTCCTCTGCAGATCACGCCTTCTTGTGTCCTCTGTGGTGCCCCGGCGACGGGTATCCACTGGTACGGCGACGCCCGAGGGACCCACGACCACACGTGATCGTGGAGGCCTCGGCGGACGCCTACTGCTCGACTGTCCACCGTCATCAGGAGCGGGACGCTTCCTGTCCTGACTCGGTCCCTGCCCCTGAGTCCTCTCTCGAAGTGTCACCTCGCCTCTCTCCTCAAACAGTGCCTGCTCGATAGACGCATTCAGGGTCCTCGACCTCCACGCCATAACGAACCTGTAGAGATCTGGCCTCAAGCCCTGCTCGAAAAGGTACACCCTATGTGCCTCATCTCTCGCTACAAACGGCACACAGTTCAGGAGCCACGTAAACTCCCGAACATACTCCTGAACCGTGCGATCCCCCTGCTGGATCCTCTTCAAGTCTTCCTCTATCCCTTGCTTTACACTGTCAGGAAAATATGTGCGGCACAGCATCCCGCAGAACTCATCTCAGCTCGTCTGAGAGGCTACAACTCCCTTATCACGCCTCATCCTCTTCCACCAATCCCGGGCGTCCCCAACTAAACAATGGACCCTGAGATGAACCTGATCCTGATCCTCCAGGACGAACATGTCCTCAAATATCCTCTCCATCGCGCTAATCCAGCTTTCCAATACCCAGGGCTCAGCGCAAACCCCGTCAAACATCGGTGGGTCGAGGCGACGACAACGGAACAATAGCTCAGTCATCCGCTCCTGCTCCGCACTTGTGATCGGCGGGTGAGTCCACTAGCCGCGCGGCGAGTACGGGGGTATCTCTGCTGGTGGGGGTATGGCGGTGGCCAGTGCAGTAGGTGGAGTAGGGGGTGGCGGAGTAGGCTGAGCTGGTGCCCCCGATGCTGTACTCGATGATGCTGCTAATCTCTCACACATCTGCTGTAATATCAGTCCCTGCTGTCTCGTCACCTCTGTCAGTGCGACCAACTGGGCACTCAAATCCGGCTGTGCACTCGTCTCCGGTCGAGTACTCGGCTCCACCACAGGAGGTACACCCGTCTCGGGTCGGGTGCCCTGCTCTATCTGCTCTGGTATTTGGGGTGGTGGTGCTGGTGGGGCGCGACCCCGTAGCGGCGGTCGTCCTCTGCGGCGATGTATAGCTGCACGAAAGGACACGAAGGTCAAAAAACACAACCACTCGACTCAATCAACGAAAGTCTCGAAGGCAGTCCCTGTTTCTCCTCAAAATTATGTCGTCTGCAGCCAACATAATTTTTCTAGACCGAAACAGACACTCCTTCAGTCACTCACTCCACTCTAGGATGAGTTAAAACAATCAATCATTGACTTTCGTGTAAAATCACGCCTCTCACGTCAAGCTTTCATAGAGTTTACCAGCTTAGGTTTCCTAGGTACCAACGACCTAATACTAGGCTCTGATACCAACTTAATCTGTCACGCCCCGGGTTGAAGGATTCCCCAGGCACGCCGACAAATCCGCCGTGTACAAGAAATTTTCCCTGTACACGAAGCATAGTTGTACCTGTATAACATACAATGCCACAAACAGTAGCATAGAGCTGAAGACAACTATAAACAAGTAGGTAGGAATAACAACTTTATATACATACAACCACGGATACAAAGATAAACTACTCGCTTTAGCTAGTTCAACTGTATGTACAAAAGTGGCCAAACAAAAAACTGTCACTACCTGCAGTGGGAGTCCTCTAGCACTGTACTCGAAGGGTAGGCACGCCCTTCCCGCGGTCCGTCTCAGAAGGAGCGACGGCGCAACAGGCCACAACAACGGTGAAAGAAAGAGGGCGTGAGAACTACTGTAAAAACAGGTAGTCCTCAGTGGGTGCCGCCCTGAACAACACCGGTCCACCCACTAAGTCTACAGGGTAAGCAAGAAAGTAAAAGAAGCCGAAAACACTCAACAGCTAAGTAACACTATACTATCCTGCCCTCAACAACCCTCTGTAGAACAAGTAAAAGCTGACCCAATCTTACGAGGGACTGTGATACACCCGTCCCGCCTGTCGAAGCAACACTACAACTACCCCAGGGGTAGCTAGCGGAGAGCAAGTCCACAACGAGGACGCAGCGACACCAATGCAAAAGCACTAAGCCAGACTCCAGAGCGGCACTCATGGGCGCGAACCAACCGAGTATGCAAGCGTATCTCTGTCGAGCTCAATCTGGCTCTCACAGCCATAGTCAAGTAAACAGGGTCTAAGCACTAATACACCACGTGCCCCTTGGCACAAACTGTAACTAAAACAAAACGTATCCGGGCCTCACCGTCAACCCCAGACGGTCCCCCGACAACACGAACGATCCCGAACCAACAAGAACTAAGCTCGGCATCCCCGGACGAGCGTAAAAGTAACAACACTACCCAGGTATCCATCGCACTCAACAGCGACGATACAGTAAATCTCGGCTCCTAGAGCTAAATCTGGTAGTGAAATACATATGACGATCCAGTCGTAGTTTTCTCCTAAGTCAAATCCAAGTCCAACATGTATAATCTATTTAATTGCTAACCATGCTCCAAATTCAGATTTTAGTCCAACTAGTATCGGTGAATTGAGCTTCGATTACATGCAATAAACAATACACATGTCGACTACTCGAACTTAGGAATGATCCGATGAAAACCCACCTCGATAGCAATCCCCTGGCAGCAAGGGAGTGTCCTGGGTTCACTCGCTCTCCCCTGCTGGTCCGCCAAGGTCCGAAGTCCCCTGCTGCGAAGAGGTAAACCCAATATTACACAATTTCACGAAATCTGTCCGGAAAAACAGCAGCTGAGAAAAGCTTAAATCCAACTAAGCTAACATTCTCCAATTTCAGCAAGTAACGACTCAGAAGCTTCGTCTCGAAGTCACGAATCCAACGGTCCAAGTTTCGCTGGATTCCACCACTTCTACGCAGAGGACGGGCCAAAATACGGAACGTCGACTGAAATCTGCAATCAGCACTTCAGAATCTGCTTGGCAAACAGCGGCTCAGTAAAAATGGGTTTCGACTGGATAAACCTGCTCCAAATCGGGCGAGTAAGGACTCTCTGGAATCGTCTCGAAGTCGCGGATCCAACGGCTTAGGTTTCGTGGCGTTTCGACACTCCTACACAGAGATCTAGTCAAAACTCCGCGGGTCGACGCTGCAGTCAGCAGCAACAGCAGCAAGGTGCGAAAATGAAGCAATCCGAAGTAAACGGAGGGATGTCGATGGCCAACTCACCTCTGAAAATGCCCTAGGCACGTCGGCGAGTCGAGGACGGCGGTCCCGCGCGCACGCACAGCTCCTCGCGGCGTCACGTCGCCGGAAACGCTCCTCGGCGCGCCGTCGACGAAGATCGGTCTTCACTTGAGCTCCTCCAACTCCTTGGTGGCTAAGGGAAGTAGAAGGAGAAGAAGAGTGGAAGTAGTAGCAGCAAAGGGTGAAGAAGCCCTCTCTCTCTCCTCTCTGCTTCTATAAGTAAGGGGGGGTAAGGTAGTGATGTGACAAGAGAGTGAGAAAGTCAAACTGCAACATGCTGTCAAGCTGTACCGCTACAAGGACCTCTGTACCGGTACAGATGGGTCAACCCGAGAGCATTTCTGCGCAGGGTCATACCGGTATACCCCTGGTGGCTACACCGGTATAGCCATCACTCTCATACCGGTACAGCCTCAGACTTGTACCGGTACAGATCACTGAAAATCTGCTATTTCGCGGATCTTCAAGATTCCAACTGCTCTCGTGTTCCCACAAAGTCCGTTTGGCGTCCATTTGGCGCCAACGCGACTCGGACTTGTCCCGACACTCATCAGAGCTGTCGACAAGCCTCAGGTGCAATTTTTCAGGTCACTACAGAAACTGTTTCGGAACTTTGTAATTTTTGAAAAGTGAAAATTCAGGAAAAATTACAAAGTGTACCGGTACAGATTGATTTTTGTACCGGTATAACCTTCAAGGTTATACCGGTATAACCATCAAAGCCATCACCGGTAACAAGGCTTCGAAAATTCTATCTTCCGTCATTGTGTTACCGGTAACACTATAGAATTTGTACCGATACAGATGGTAAAAACCTGAAAATTTTCTAATCCGACTCTAATTGATTATAAAGTCTATAAATAAGATATTGGGGTTCTCTAACTTTGTGTGCTTCATGAATATATATGTTTGAGAAACCCTACAGGTTAGGAATTCATCTAAAACCTATTTTTTACATATTAGCCTCTTTTAGGTCAAATCGAGATATTGGAATTCTATATCTATATGTCGATTTGATCTTCGGATTTGCTTGGAATTTTCTTCTTTGGTTTTCTACGATACTCCTAAGCGAAGGATCACCATACTTATGATGTTTCTCATGAACGGCGTCGTGGATTCGGCGTGAGGCGTCGTGGATTCGACGTGATTGAAAGCGATTCGTGGATTCGGATCGTGGGCTCGTGGATTCGAGTGGCGTCGTGGATTCAGCGTAATAGAAACTTCGTGGATTCGAAGTGGTGGCGTTTCGTGGATTCGGGACCGCGTTCGTGGACTCGGACGTGAGGCGTGGATGACCCGGAGGCATGCGCGGAGATCCGAAGAAAATAAAGAGAGGTTATGTCCGTGGAGTCGGTAATCACCTTATAATATTTTCTTTTAGTGGATTATTTATTCGCGTGTTGGCCCCGTGGATTTTTACTACGAGTTGGAGTTTTCCCACGTAAATCTCGGTGTGTTTTTATTTTCCGCATTTACTTTTAACGCATCGAGTGTTTATGGTTTTTGGCCGGAACACCTATTCACCCCCTTCTAGGTGTTGGATACAATTTAGATAGATCCTTGAGGCAACCCCATAACTTACAATTGGTATCAGATCGGGATTTAGATATATTGTTATGTTACGTACCAGACTCGGCGCAACCCGTCAAGAACGAGATCTCGTTGAGACGAAGGACGGCGTCGAGGATGATGGTCACGCAACACGCCTGACTCGGATCCTTAATATCGGAATCAGGTATTTTGGAAATAAGGGTGAATAGAAAAGAGGTTAGAAGAAGAAGATAGAGGGATGAGAGGGAAGGATTAGAGAGGAGAGGTTGAGGGTTTGAGAGAAAGAAGGTGGAGATAAGAAAATAGAAGATTCATTAATTCGTCCCCTATTCCTTGGATTACACCCTGCCTCTTATACACATCAGAATGTAGTAAACCCTAATCCTAAGTAGATTCATAGAATAAAAGTCTATTCCTAACCTAACTCCTATCAAGACTCCGACTGGTATTGAGATCCTCCATGTGGGCCTCTTCTCTGGGCCTCCACCCAATGACTTCTTGGATCAGACAATGCGCCCGGATCCGCCAGAACCATCTAGACCTCTCTGTTGCTTCAGCTCCCCCTCCCAGTCTAGTCGCTCTCTTCCTTCCTTGCTTCCGTCGCCCTCGATCCACCTGCCCGTGCTACCCAAGCTACCGCAGAGCGGCTGCTCCCTTGCCGACGGCTGACCTCCTCCACCCCCGAGACCCAAAGCGGAGACCTGCATCGGAGAAAAGCTAAGTCTCCTCTCCTTTATTATTACCTAACTAGCCTTGCTACTCCAACCCTAATCCTCTTATTCTTCTGGCAGGTGTGACAATCCCTCCTACTTAAGCCGATCCTTGTCCTCAAGGATTAAAAGATGGATATTGGCTCTTAAGAAACCCAAGATCTTCCCAAGTAGCAAGCTCCTGAGGAAGATTTGCCCATTTCACCAAAACTTCGACCGAGGTCCTTTCTCCGTGATTTACAGTTCTCCTTTCCAGTATCCCTTCCGGTTCAACCCTCAATTCATCCCCCTCACCAATGGATGGAACCGTCGGGCTTGCTTGAACCGACAACGGGGGACTCTTCTTCAGCAAAGAAATGTGAAACACCGGGTGAACTCGTGATCCCTCGGGTAACTGTAGTTTATAAGCCACTGACCCTATGCGTTCCAGTATCTTGAAGGGACCAAAAAATCGTGCCGCGAGTTTGATGTTTTTCCTTATCGCCACAGAAGTTTGCCGATAGGGCTGTAGTTTAAGATAAACCCAATCCCCCACCGAGTACTCCTTCTCAACCCTGTGCTTATCTGCCTATTGCTTCATTCTACTCTGAGCTATCTGTAACCTATCCCTCAATTCTCTGGTCAACCTTTCTCTCTCCATGGCCCATCCTTTAAACTCCGGAGAGGTAGCTGTATTCGCAGCGGCCACCAGGTAGTTTGGCGGAGGTTGCCCATATAATGCCTCGTATGGAGTCATTCTCAACGATGAGTGGAAATTCGTGTTATACCACCACTCGGCCAGCGCCAACCACGAATGCCACTTCTTGGGGTGTTGGAAACACAAGCACCTCAAATAAGTTTCCAAACACCGATTAACCCTTTCCGTTTGGCCATCCGTCTCTGGATGGTAGGCCGAACTCATGTGCAATTTGGTTCCCATTGACTGAAAAAGTTCTTTCCAAAATTGACTTACGAATATCTTGTCTCTATCCGAAACAATGCTCTTGGGGCACCCGTGTAACTTATAGATTGTCCCCATAAAAGCCTTAGCTACATCCGATGCAGAAAACGGGTGTTTAAGCGATATGAAATGAGCATATTTGGTGAGACGGTCAACTACTACCATTATCGTATCGCGCCCTTCCGATTTTGGTAATGACTCGATGAAGTCCATACTTACATCCTCCCAAATGCGGTGGGGAATAGGCAATGGCTGCAGTAATCCTGGCCATTGCCTATTTTGAGCACAAACAGTGCACCTTTTTACCCACTCCTCCACGTCCTTTCGTAACCCTGGCCAAAAAAAATGTTGCTTCACTCTTCTGTAGGTATTTTGGATACCTGAATGGCCTCCTAATGCCGAATTATGCATTTGATCTAGGATATTTTCCCTGATGGGTCCAGTCTGCCCCACATAGAGTCTCCCTTTGTAGCGTAGCAACTCGTTGCTATAAGAATAATGTCCCGGGGTGTCAGGTTGTACCGTCAATTCCTGGATTAACCTCTGACTCTGCGGATCCCCTTGGTAACTAGCCACCACTTCTCGCACCCAAGCAGG
Source organism: Aechmea fasciata (assembly GCA_025177825.1). Taxonomy (NCBI): domain Eukaryota; kingdom Viridiplantae; phylum Streptophyta; class Magnoliopsida; order Poales; family Bromeliaceae; genus Aechmea; species Aechmea fasciata. The sequence continues at coordinate 1,622,116 of CM045944.1, read as the reverse complement.
TAATGCAGCCGAGATCGCGAAAGTATTTCCCTTTTCATCTCTCCTGGACAGGGCGTCGGCTGCCACATTTTCTTTACCCTTCTTATATTGAATGGTATAATTAAAGCCCATCAACTTGAGCATGCCCTTCTGTTGCATTGGCGTGGATATCCTTTGCTCTAGTAAGTGTTTCAGGCTTTCATGATCCGTTTTTATTATAAACGTGCCGGCTCCCAGATAATGCTTCCACTTTTGAGTCGCCATTAATATCGCTAAGAACTCTTTTTCATAGGTCGACAGCCCTAAGTGTTTACCTCCAATACCCTTACTCAAATATGCAATGGGTCTTCCTCCTTGAATCAGCACAGCCCCAACTCCGGTGCCGCATGCATCTACCTCTAAAATAAAAGGCTCGTCAAAGTTTGGCATTGCTAAAACGGGGGGCCTGTGTCATTGCTATCTTCAACATTTCAAAGGCCACTTGCGCTTCATCCTTCCATTCGAACTTATCCTTCCTCAGCAACTCAGTTAATGGTTTACTAATCTTTCCATAATTCTTAATAAATTTTCGGTAATACCCCGTGAGTCCTAAGAACCCTCGCAGCTGCTTGACAGATTTTGGTACTGGCCAATTAAGCATAGCTTCAATTTTGGACGGGTCGGTAGCCACCCCTTCACTCGAGATGATGTGTCCCAAATATTCCACCTTGTTTTGTCCAAAATAGCACTTACTTCGCGCGTAAAACTTATGCCTTCTTAGTTCTTCCAACGTGATGCGCGAGATGTCGTTCATGATCCTCGATATTCTTCGTAGATTAGGATATCGTCAAAGAAAACCAATATGAATTTCCTCAAAAATGGCTCGAAAGTGTAGTTCATTATGGCTTGGAAAGTTGCGGGGGCGTTTGTTAGTCCGAACGGCATTACTCGAAACTCGTAGTGCCCTTGATGAGTTCTAAAGGCTGTCTTATGGATGTCGTCCGGACACATTCGAATCTGATGGTAACCCGACCTGAGATCTATCTTGGAGAAATACCTCGAACCTCCCAATTCATCTAACAAGTCATCTATGATAGGTATAGGAAACTTGTCTTTCACAGTGTACTTGTTAAGCTGCCGATAATCTATACACATCCTCCAACTTCCATCTTTTTTCTTCACTAATAAAGCCGGGGAAGCGAAAGGGCTATTGCTTCGCTGAATTACTTCATGACTCAATAATTCTCTTATCTGTTTTTCAATCTCTTCCTTTTGATTAAAAGAATAGCGATAAGGTCTTACATTGATTGGCGCTGTGTTCGGTTGCAAGAGAATTTTATGATCCTGCACGCGATGTGGGGGTAACTCTTGTGGCTCTTCAAATACATCAGGAAAATTGTCCAGCACCTGCTGGATCTCTGGAGGTACTTCAACCCCTGGCTCGACAGTCTCTTGTACTGCTTGGTGTCTGAGGAGGTAACATTCTCCCTTCCCTACCTCCTGTCTCCACTGAGCTGCAGATATTAAGCTTAATCTCGCTCCTTCCGCCATTCCCTTCAACTCTAATCTCTGTCCATCCTTATTGATTGTGACCGAGCTGGACAAGAAGTCGAAAGTCACCAACCCATATGACCTGAGCCACTCTATTCCCGACCATGTTGGAGCCTTCTATTCGAATCACTCTCAAGTCTGTGTGAAAAGATTGTCCCTGCATGATCCAACTGAAACCAGGGCACCTTAGCTTACTCAGAACCTTGTGGCCGTTTGCTACTGTCACGGTCAAAGGCGGGGCCGCTTCTATTCGGGCTCCGACCTCTTGGGCTACTTGCAGGTCAATGAAACTGTGCGTGCTCCCTGTGTCGATCAAGATGGTAAGACTTCGATTGTTGGTTTCACCCCGGATCTTAATAGTATCTTGGGGTACCTCACCGCTTAAGGCGTGCACAGACACTCCTATTTCCTGCTGCTCCTCACGCTCAGGAGTTACTCCGGCTTCCTCTCCTTCAATTCCATTGACGGCCCCTTCTCCATTTCCTGCCTGCAAGCAATCTTCGTCATAAACTTCCACAATGTTATCGATAGCCTGTAGAAGGTTCAATGATTTGCTCGAGCATACGTGCCCCGGATGATATTTATCTCCACATCGAAAGCATAATCCTGCAGCTCGGCGTTGTTCAATCAGCTGTTTGTTAACCGGGTATGGATTGGTCATAGTTTTGCTTTGACTTTGAAGTGACTGCTTGTTTCCTTCAGGGTTCTTATACATCGTGTTTGATTGGTAAGTCTTGGGAGTGTAACGATTCTTTCGGGTGATCACAGTAATGGCCTTCTCATGTAACTGCACTTGCTCGTATGCTTCCTCTAATGTTTTCGGGTGAGCGATGTCTAGGAAGGGAACTAATTCTTCCTTGAGCCCGTTAAGAAAACATGCGATAAAATATTCTTCTGACAAGTGAGGGTTATAGTGCAGCAATTGGTACCTTAATTCCTCAAATCCTTCTTGATACTTATCGCAAGTCCCAGTATGCTTTAAGTTGCTGAATTCTCGAATTAAATATCTCTCGCCCATTTGCGAAAACCTTCGACCCAATGCCTCAGTGAACTCATCCCAAGTAACGTTTTGTCGGTTAACGAAATATCCTTGCTTCCATGTCCTCGCCCTACCCATCAAGTGCATGGTGGCCACACTTAACCACTGATGTTGGGGTATTTGGTATAACTCAAAGTATTGCTCGCAGTTTTCAATCCAGCTTCGGGGGTTCTCACCATCAAAGGAAGGGAAATCCAACTTCGGATGAGGTAACTTATAGTTATTATGCTTGTTGGCCCATGGTGAGTTATTTTGCTCGTGCCCTCCTGTCTGCTGCAGTGGTGTTGGTAGAATACCCTTGCCTTTATCTAATCCGAATGCTATTGGTGCTTGACTGGTACTAGGGTTACTGCATGGTGGGATTTTACTCTCGAAAGGACTTGCTGCGTTTTGGCTCATGAGTGTAGATGGCTGGGCTGTCAATAGCTTGAGCAACTCCTCGTGCCTTTTGTTAGCCTCAAGCTGTGTCGCTTCATATTGCCTCTGCCCAGACTCCTTTACCTCGGCAAGTTGGTGATTGAGGGCCTCTATCTCGGCTTGATGCTCGGCTCCCAATTTCTGGAACCTTTCTTCTAAGGTGCGAATGTGATCATTGAGCTCTCTCAATCTAGTTCCTTCAGCCATCTCTATCTCATATAGGTATTCCTTCGGATTAAATTTGAATTTGTTGCCTCGCTTGCCCCCAATCTTGCTAAGATCCGAGGATGATGAAGCGTATTAAGAGCGCAGTTCGGTTCCGGTTATTGTGGTGGTTTCTTTTGTCCAAATCCAATATGAATTAGATGCGCGGCGCGAGAAACCCACTCGCGGTTAAACTCGACAATACATGATTGGAGTTAGGAAGCGATTTCACCACGCACCTTGGAATCGTATGTTCTTCGATACCAATTGTTACGTACTGCACTCGCGCAACCCGTCAAGAACGAGATCTCGTTGAGACGAAGGACGGCGTCGAGGATGATGGTCACGCAACACGCCTGACTTGGATCCTTAATATCGGAATCAGATATTTTGGAAATAAGGGTGAATAGAAAAGAGGTTAGAAGAAGAAGATAGAGGGATGAGAGGGAAGGATTAGAGAGGAGAGGTTGAGGGTTTGAGAGAAAGAAGGTGGAGATAAGAAAATAGAAGATTCATTAATTCGTCTGCCTATTCCTTGGATTACACCCTGCCTCTTATACACATCAGAATGTAGTAAACCCTAATCCTAAGTAGATTCATAGAATAAAAGTCTATTCCTAACCTAACTCCTATCAAGACTCCGACTGGTATTGAGATCCTCCATGTGGGCCTCTTCTCTGGGCCTCCACCCAATGACTTCTTGGATCAGACAATGCGCCCGGATCCGCCAGAACCATCTAGACCCCTCTGTTGCTTCAGCTCCCCCTCCCAGTCTAGTCGCTCTCTTCCTTCCTCGTCTCCGCGCCTCGATCCACCTGCCCGTGCTACCCAAGCTACCGCAGAGCGGCTGCTCCCTTGCCGACGGCTGACCTCCTCCACCCCCGAGACCCAAAGCGGAGACCTGCATCGGAGAAAAGCTAAGTCTCCTCTCCTTTATTATTACCTAACTAGCCTTGCTACTCCAACCCTAATCCTCTTATTCTTCTGGCAGGTGTGACATGTTATCTATTTTTACAGTACTTAATTTTTTTGAAAAAATATAATAGGTTTCTTAGGAATTAGGTTGGAATACTATCAATAGTAAAACACTCTTTTTGCTACGACATTTTTAACTCTTGGATGAAAAATTATAGTATTAGGGCGATATTAGCTGCTAGAGTTGAGTGGTCCCTCTGGGTTGAGTGCCTCCAACGCTATAAGATTTAATTCAATAATTAAAAATAATAAAAAGAGTTGATCCAAAAATTAAAAAACTGATAGCAACAATAGAATTTTGCTATTAATAATAGCACAGTGCAAACTCGGTTTATTAATTGTAACCGGGTAGTCTTTGTCCTTGTTGAGGGACACGGCTCGTGGGAGTAGTCTCTCACTCTCCTTTCCTGCTTCGACAGTTCGACCCTCGGTCGACTCCGAGAGTCGTCACCGCGTAGACGGGGGTCCACCACGTGTTCGAATTGCATAGGCTACATGCCCTCCTCCTCCTCCCTCCTCCCCCCCCTGCGACCGTCGTCGTCGTCGTCGTCCTCCTCGGCCGCCGTAGCCCAGAGGCTCATCCACGGCCTCAACACGTGCACGTCCCCCTCGGAGCTCCGCCGCGCCCTCTCCCTTCTCCTCCTCCGCCGCCTCGTCCCCCCCTCTCCCTCCCTCGCCGCTGCCTTCGTCGCCGCCTCCCTCCGCCTCCGCCTCCTCCGCCCCGCCCTCTCCCTCCTCCGCCTCCTCCCCCGCCCCCACCCCTTCCTCTTCAACTCCCTCCTCCGCCTCTCCCCGGCCCCCTCCTCCTCTTCTCCCGCATGCTCCGCGCCTCCTCCCCCCAACCGCTTCACCTTCCCCCTCCTCCTCTCCGCCCTCTCCGAGCTCCGCCACGGCCGAGTGGTCCACACCCACGTCGTCAAATCCGGCTTCGGCCGCGACCTCTTCGTCCGCAACTCCCTCCCCCGCCTCTACTGCGGCCGGGAAGGCGACATGGCCGCCGCCCACCAGGTGTTCGACGAGATGCCTCGCAGGGACGTCGTCGCCTGGACCACCCTCATCACCGGGTACAAGAACGGCGGCCGCCCCGACGACGCCCTCGCGCGCTTCTCCCTCCTCATGGAGCTCTCGGCTTCCGGGGCGGCCCCCGCGCCGAACCGCGTCACCATGGTCAGCGCCCTGGGCGCGTGCGCGCGCGCGCGGTCGACGTGGGCGCCCGGATCCACGACTACGTGAGGGCCCGGGGATGGGAGCTCGACGTGGTGCTCGGCACGGCGCTCGTGGACATGTACGCCAAGTGCGGGGCCGCGGAAGCCGTCCTGGCGGTGTTCGGCGCCATGCCGGAGCGGAACGCGGGCACGTGGAACGCGCTCATCGCGGGCCTCGCACGCGCGCGCGGGGCGCGGAGGCGCTGCGGTGGTTCGCGCGCATGGAGGAGGAGGGCGAGGCCGCGCCCGACGCGGCCACGATCACGGCGGTGCTCTCGGCGTGCGCCCACTCCGGGCTCGTGGACGCAGGCGTTGCGATCTTCGGGCGCGCGGCGCGCGGCGGGTACGCGTCCGGAGCGCCCACGGTGAGGCACTACGGGTGCGTGGTGGACATGCTGGGTCGCGCGGGGCGGGTGGCGGAGGCCGCGGCTGTGGTGCGGGCGATGCCGTGCGCGCCGACCGCGGCGGTGTGGGGGCGCTGCTGGGGGCCTGCCGGGCGTGCGGGGAGCCGCAGCTCGGCGCGGCGGCAGCGCGGGGGCTCGTGGAGTGCGAGCCGTGGCGGGCCGCACTACGTGGTGGCGGCGAATGCGGCGTCCGAGGCCGGGCGGTGGGCGGATGCGGCGGAGGCGTGGGGGGCGATCAGGGCGCAGGGGCGGCGGAAGGACGCGGCCTGGAGCCTTCCTGCTGCAGACTCCAGTTCTGATGCAGATGATGCCCGCCCACAGAGGTCAGGCGCGCGCGAGTAATGCCTCTAAAATACGACTGCCACCTTACACTAATTATCCTCCTACATCATTAATTATAATCAGTAAATTATCTTTATTGAGTATAATAAATAAATATATATTTTTAATAATTATAATAATGAAACGGAACTGATGTGATGTATTTTAAACCTTTTTTCTTTTGTTTACATAGCATAAGAACTTGTGTTGTTGTGTTATAAAATGAAGATGGGAATTAATGATAAATAAATATGCAACTCTGAACAATTACTTATTCTAATTTTATCTGGAAGGATGATGTTCAGAGGAGCGTCTCCGCCACCACTTGGCGCCGTGGAGTCTGACGTGGAGGAGGCGACGAATGTAATTAGTGGTAAGTGATGTCTATTGCGAGGACAATCGTGGCGGCAGGCATCGATCATTCGGAAATATTCTTTGGAGCTTCTTTAATCCGATATTCCGAATTGACGGTGATGATCGAATCGATTGGATACTTCTACGGTGATAGCTTCCGGTACCATTTTACATTTTACATATTACATGAAAATAAGTGATCCTCACAGGTAGGCGGGGATCGCCTGGGCTCAATCTAATATTTGGATCTCGAACATCAACTATCAAATTCTTTGTTACTTGCTCTAAGGGACGGTCGGTTTGTATATATGGACACAATTTAATACTATAAAATGATGATGAGAAAAAAATGAGTGGCATTTAACACTCCCATCCTGCCTTTTTGGAATCATCCAAATTGCACCACCATGCTGCGCATGCGCAACCAAACTAGGCTTTAAAGGGTGCAAAAAAAAAAAAAAAAAAAAAAAAAAAAAAAAAAAAAAAAAGAGTCAAATGATGGCAGTGAAGAACCAACCATATGGCGGCTGACTGGTGTCGACGGTTTCAATTAAAGTTTCAAATTATAAGGGAAGAAAGCTACTGGCTTCTGAATTTTTGAGCTCTCCAATCTATTAAAATGAGTATGCAGGAAGAAGATATTTTCAAACTAGACCTTGCGAAATAAGAGTGATAAATATGTACGGATTAAAAATACATTGTACAAACAACAAGATCTCTATGAAAGCAAGTTTTCTTTGTATATTTTATTTAGGGATAATTGCCTATATACTCCTCATGCGTCTAAAAATATCCGATCTATCTCTATTTTTTTTTTTCTTTCTAAAATGCCTCTCATACGTTCCACCGTCATTGCAAAATACTCCCGCAGTTATCTCCTGTTAAGTTAATCTGGGTTAAACGTGAGTTAAATATCTACTATAGTTAAAAAAAATTAAAATACCAATTTTGTCCTTAACTTAAGGGCAAATAAGAAAGGTTGGTGATGGTAGAGAGGTATATTGGAAAAGACCAAAAGTCGAAATACTTTTTGTGCCCCTGGTTTTAAGGGCAAATAAGAAAGACAGAGATGGTAGAAGGGTATATTTGAAAATGGCAAAATAGTAATTTTACAGAAATAACAGAGTTACTTAATAGATTTAACTCTAAGGGTATATTAGAAGGGTCAAATGCATACAGTTCTCGCAAACATCAATTGCGAAAATATCTAAAAGCGAAACTAGGCGAGATGTCCCTGTAAAAGTCTAAAATTATGCAGATATGTTCCTGCCGTGCCTTTTGCAGGGACATATCTGCATTTTTCAGATATGTCCCTGCAAAAGGCACGGCAGGGATATATCTGCATAATTTTGGACTTTTGTAGGGACATCTCACCTAGTTTCGCTTTTATAGGGATATTTTCGCAATTGACTATGTTTGCAGGGACCTGTATGTAAATAACCCATATTAGAAATAGGTTGAAACGTAGGAGGGGCATTTTCAATATTAGCTTTCTAAGAGGGGTAAATCGAAAAGTCGAAAACTTTTTAGGGATATATAAGCAATTGCTCCTTTTATTTATGGGTTCGCTTATTTCCCTAAGATACTTCAAATTAGATTTTAGTCCAATTTATTAGAGCGAACAATACAATTAGCCCTATAAATTTTGGGTTGGGACAGATCAATTACAGTTAAATCACGACAAATCAGGTCAAATTTAGTTGGAATAGATAATAAGACACTGGAACAAGTTACATGGGTTGAAAAGACATAAGCTTGCTTTGTAGCAGCTATTTGGCTTTTTTGCAAAAAAAATCCACTTATTTTCGAATTTTGCAAAACTGGCCACCTTTTTCATTTTTGCAGATTCGGACCGCTTTTTCAGCCGCCTGACCAAAATGCCCCTCGTATACAAAGGCCCATCGCGTATTCCTCGACGTACGTATGCCTCGCCGTACGGGCTCGGCAGGCATTTAATGCGACCCCCCCGCTCTACGCTACCTTGCTCTCTCTAACCCGTACAAAATCACCGCTATTTGCCGGCCCTGCTATTTGCTGTTCGGTTTCAATACTTTATTAAATTAGAGCCGAAGCTACCGTCGCAGTGAAATATACAAGCCCCTCAACAGGAATAATAGTGCAACTCCAATAAGCAACGCCATAATAAATGGTGTAATATCCCATCTAACAGTGCATCCCTCCTCTCGCTCCGGTGCAACCTCTCCAAAACCGCTCAAACTTGCATATTTTACAAAATAATATAATATATCACAAAATATTATAAAAAACATGTATTATATTATAAATTGTGCATATTTTACATTATTTGTATAAATATTTACACCATTTGTATATATATTGCACCATTTAGATGGTATGTTGTACTCTTTCTTTTTAAAAATTAAAGTGCTTATCTATTAAATAAAATGTGCAATTTCTTGGAAATGACAATTGGTAAGTCATAATTGTATGTACCTTTTTCGAGAGACGAGAATGTTCATTTGAGACAAAATACAAAATGTAAAATATTTTTAATAAGATGAAAGTGTGCAAATTCTCTCAAATAGTGCAACATCCTCTTAAATGGTGCAATATTAGAGAGAATGTTGCACTATTTCATTCCAATATTGTACTCTTTCATTGTATTAATAATAATTTATTTTTTATTTTATCTTAATTAAATGAGGATTCTCGTCTTTCGATAAAAGTATATGTAATTATCACTTAGCAGTTGTCATTTCCAAAAAATGTAATACTTTATTTAATATACAATGCACTTTAATTTTTTTAAAAAAATAGTACAACATAACATCTAAATTGTGTAACATTATCTCATAATAATGCAGCATCTATACAAATGGTGTAAATATTTATACAAATAGTGCAAAATATTCACCGTTTATACATGTAATGCATGATTTTTATAGTATTTTGTAATATATTATCCGTATATAAGCAATTGCCCCTATATTATATTATTTTCGTATTATTTCCACGTAATATATTATATTATTCGTAATTTTGTATAAAAATTATACAATATGTGTATTAACTATGCATATATTATACTATTTACATAAATATTACACTATTTGGAAGAGATTGTTGCACTATTTGAGACTGTGTTGCACTCTTTCATTGTATTAATGATACTTTATTTTTTATTTTATTTTAATTAAATTAGGATTCTCGTCTCTCAAAAAAGGTACATGTAATTATGACTTAATAATTGTCACTTTCTAAAAATTTAACACTTTATTTACTATACAATACATCAATTTTTAAAAAGAAAGAGTGCAATATAATATCTAAATTGTGCAACATTCTCTCATAATAGTGCAACATATATACAAATGGTGTAAATATTTGTACAAATAGTGCAAAATATTCACCGCTTTATATATGTAATGCATGATTTTTATAATATATTGTATGCTATTAATAGCACCAAGTTATTGGTGCTACCAAGTTTTTGGCCGTTGGATTGAGAGATGTGCGGTTAGGATGATGTGGGCCCTTTAGGTATCGTTTGGTTTGGATATAAGCAAGAACTAGTTATACCGGGGATAGATACAAGTATGGATTTTCGTAGGAATAAGGGTATTTTTTTGTTTGGATGAAAATGTGGGTATAAGCTGGAACTAGAAAAATTGTGTTTGGATGAAAATATGAGTATAAGGTGGAATTGTTGGTAGTTATAGATAAAAAATAATAATTTTATCCTTATAATTTAATTTAAAATTTTAAACTTATAATTTTAAATTAAAAATGTTAACTTTTAAATTTTAAATTTTGAAATTAAAATTTAAAATTTTAATTTTAAATTTCAAATTTTAAATTTAAAAATAAATTTAAATTTGAAAGATATAAAATATCAAATTTAAAATTAAAAATTAAAAAAAAATCAAATTTAAAATTTAAAAATATCAAATTTAAAATAAAAAATTTAAAAATATCAAATATAAAATTAAAATTTTAAAATATATAATTTAAAATTATAAATTTCGAATCAAAATCTCTCTCTCTCTCTCTCTCTCTCTCTCTCTCTCTCTCTCTCTCTCTCTCTCTCTCTCTCTCTCTGCGCCTTGTACTGGACCGGGTACAACTTGTTCCACCCCATGGTGGGAACTAGTTGTACCCGGTTATACCCGGTGGGTGGGAACAACTAGTTCCCACCCCTCAATTTCTTGTTTGGGTACAAGAGGGGGATAACCCCTTATCCCCCTCTTATACCCAATCCAATTAAGTGGGTGGTTGGTTGAATAGTATGATCTAACGGGTGAAAATTATCAAAAGGTGGATCTAATGGTGGAAAACTTAAAGACGGAGACCTCCGCTATCGATAAGATAAATGGGACTCTAATATGATATATTATTTGCGCATAGTATATTATATTAGTCGTAATTTAGTATAAAATATTATGCAATATTATATAAATGTGCAAACATTGCACTATTTACACAAATATTACACTATTTGGAAGAAGTATTGCACAATTTGGAACTATGTTGCACCATTTAAAGTGTATTCCATTCTTTCTTTTTTATTTTTATCATTTGAAGTTTTTTATTTGTATGTTAATAAGAATTTTATTTACCAAGAATAAGGTAAGTGTAATAATGACTTATCAGTTGTATTTTTTTAGACAGTTAATGCATGTACTTTTTATGCATTTTAAAAGAGTGATAGTTTGGTCATCTTTTTAATAAAGCGGACCTAATTTGCAAAAAACGAAAAAGATTACCGATTTTGCAAAAGTAGAAAAATAGTAGATTATTTATACAAAAAAGCCATTTTAAATTTATAATTAAAAAAATTAAATTTAGAATTTTTAAATTTGATATCTAAATTAGAATTAGAAAATTTAAAATTTAATTTTATGAAACCTAAAAAATTTTAAAATTTGAAACTTACAAACTTTAATTTTAAAAGCTAAAATCTAAATTTAAATTTATCGGCTTTTTGAAGAGACTATGGGCACCGGCGTTACCCGCCTACAAAGGCCTCATATTAGACCGTACATCTCTCTTGATATATCCGAAAAATATAGGTAGGAATATATATTTAAATTTTAAGATTTAAAAAATAGAATCTAAACCTTACATTCTTATCTTAATAATAATTATTAATAATTATTAATATTCGACAAGCGCAGGGGAGGGGGGAGCTCAAGAAGGGCGAAAACTCTTTTTTGTTAGGTTGAAGAGCATTATTTTTTTTACTATGTTTTTCGGGCGGCTGTAGTTTTACTATATTCTGCAAAATAAATGCTCTTTCGATCTTCCAGAGCTCTCTCACACGATAGCTTTTGTATGGATATATGCTCTTCTTTTGCCCTTTTTTTCATAGGATATCCAAACGGAGCGGAGCCCAAACTGTGCCAATAAAAGGAAAAGTTCCCCTCCCGGATAAATACATAACGCGAACTAATTTACACGCCTTGTTTAAAGCAAAACATTGTGTTACACAAAATGTGACAAGCGGGGTGATATATCAATCAGTGTTCATTCTCAGATTTCGGACTTGTGCCCAATCTCAAAGTTGTTGTGCCTTTCGGAGGGGAGGGTATAATTCCCACAATGCCACCGTCGTATCCGCCGAGCAGGAAGCCATCAGTTTGGAGTCGGCAGAGAACGCCGCCGCATTGCACTGCACTACATAGACGAAGAGTTAAAAGAGTACAGAATCAAAATTTAAAATTCCAAAAACAAAGAGGGCAGACAGGCAGGATTCTATGCATTCATACCCTGCATGCAACTAGGACAAAATCGGACAAATAAAATACCACTGCAAAGTTGGCGGCGGCAGGGATTTTATTTATGCAAAGGAGAAAAAAAACAGAAAAAAAGAAAAGAAACGTTGGCATAGAAATCCCTAGCAGGGGATTCGCGCATATGCGTAAGGCTTTCGGTACACACAATTATCAACTTCACAGGAATATTTATGCAATTGTGTATATTTGCATGGGTATGTATGTAAATATTCCAAGACTAGTATGTGTTTGAAGGCAAAATTACAGAGTAGAGAAAAAGTTATGTAGAATAGCAGAGCAAAAATACAGTGCCATACCGACGCGCTGTGATACTTCAGAATAGCCAGAGGATTTCCCTTGCGATAGTCGTATATCCGCACTCTGCACAGTTAGCAGTAATAATTAGGCATTGACTGCAATATTGCCAAATCACAAAAACAATAATGCAACTGGGCGACGGCGGCAACAGCTACAAGTCAAACTTCAGTAAAATATGGTAGACGATAAAAACCTAACCTTCTAGTTCAGAAAGTTAGGCAGTAATATAAGAGATTCCTTCCGGGCTTCCAATTCCATCTGACATTTTTTTGAAGTAATGTAGGTTTTTAGGATGTTTTAAGGTTCATAATTCAGATAGACTTTATCCAAATTATATCTCACCTAGCCCAAGTCGAAATAGTCATATACAACTCATGAAAGTATACAAATGCTAATTATGACTAATAATTAACAATATATAATATTAGAGATAATGCAAGATGCCAAAGTCACAACTCTAAGAACGCGTTTGGTTCACGCTATCTTTTTAAGATTCCCAGTAATCCAATCGGAATAGAAAAACATGACGGTATTTGGCTAAATGCATTAGGTAATCCGCTCCGTAACCTTAGATCAAATTACTTTGATAGAAGGTAGGTATCTAATATTAATTACTTGGGGTAATGTTTAATTTTGTGACCTTACGTATTATTTTCCCCCTGCCCCATTTAACCTCTCCGATCTCCTCTCTCGACCTAGGCCCCACCGTGATCACCTCCATTAATCACAGGAGCATCGTCGCCATTTCTGAGGTTCCTTGCTCTCGAGCGAGATTCGTGAGATAATTTCTTCTCCTTTTCTTCCCCCCATGTCAAATTCAAACCCAATTCTTTTGATTTTTGATGGATTTATTGTTACACCATGGGCAAAATATTTTTAGGTTGTTTTAATGGTGTAAAATGTTGTTTAAATAAGTTAAGTGCTCTATTTGCTTTAATTTTGAATGGATTTATTGTTTAAATGAGTTTTTTTGTTCTATTAGCTTTGATTTTGGATTGGTTTATTGATTAATTAGTTTCGAATAAATTTTACTGTGCTTTAGCTTTCAAGTTGAAGGGGTTTCTTGCCCAAACGGGAGTTGTTCTGTTAGCTTTCATAGTAAATGAAGTTGCTATCCAAGTAGGTTTTATTGTTCTCTTAATAACTTTCATCTGAAATAAAATTTATTGTTTAAATAAGTTTTGTTGTTCTATTAGTTTTCATGGTGAATAGGGTTACTATACAAGTGGGTTTAATTATTCGTTTTTCATCTGAAATGAAAGTGGTTATGTAAACGGGTTTGTTGTTTAGTTTGTTTTTCATTGTTTTTGGCAAAAATGTTGTTTCTGGGACTGTGATGAGAATTTTGTATATGATTGGTCTTTCTCATTTACATGTTCTCCACCCAATCATGTTTAATTTTCGTGACTTGTCAATGGTGCATTTTCTCTTCTTTATCATGCAATAATCTACTATATTTGTATTTTCTTTTTTTAATCAAAGATTCTTTAGCAAACTCCCTGTATAAAGCATGGCCACCAATTTCTTCAGAAAATAAAAAGGAAATGAATTTTGGTTTCCACTATTTGAACACTAGGTTTATGCTGTCAGTTATTTGCCCTAGTGACATACTAAATAAGAATTAATTCACTTATTGTTGCCATCAATCAGAAAATAATATACTTCCATAGTGTTCGTTTCTACTCAAAAGAACATTGACAATTACTAGAAACATCAAAGAAGAAAAGAAAGATTAAAAAAAAGCAGCAACATTGTGATTTTGTAATGAGAATTTCTAGTTTTGGGCCACTTTATGTACCAAGTAGTTCAAATTTGGATCAATTTGGGTCTTGGAATACTCTAATCTAAAAAGAGCTTTGTGGTTTTGTTTCATTCATATAATCAGCTCCAAACTATAGGTCTATTATAGATAAGCTGTGCTTCAGATAGCTCAATCTAGTGGCTCATGGTCAATAGTATGCCAATTTTTCTTGAATTCTACATCTTAAAATCATTATTACAAGTCTTATTTATCTACTGTTACTTTTGTTTGACTGAATTTTTTGTTTATATTTGCTTTATTTTAGCTATGTTGAAGATGGATCTAACTTCAAATGAATCCATGCCCGTGGTTGTGAGCATTATATTGAAATAGTGGAAATGATTAGATCGTTGTTGCTTATTTTAGACAACACATGAGGTACCGTTGGAGAGGAAGACACACATTACAAAGTCACTTCATAAGGCTATAAATATTAGGAGAATAATCTATGACTATGATCTGGCATGTTATGAATACACTCACATACATCGAAGGGCATTTCATGCACTTTGTGACCTTCTATCGACCAGTGGGAGATTGAGCAGAACCCGAAATATGTCAAACTAACAAAGTTAAAATAAATTTAACGTATTGCAAATTAACAAAACTTGCATCACAATATTCAAACAAATTTAACAAAACTTGCATCACAATATTCAACCAAGCTAAAAAATTCTAATATTTGAACAGTAATAGCATCATCATCAACAATTGTTCAAAAATAAAAAATTTTAAGCATCATCAAATATCCATAGCAAGTCCAAACAAGAAAGCAACATCTACCATAGAAAGTAGATAACAAATAAGTTCTGCACTTTATAGACATTAAAAACATAAATACAATACCAAAGTTTGATATCCCCTAGTCATGGCAAAATAATAAAACAGTTTTATCTACGTGCACTTAGAACATACTCAATATATTCCTTTCTAAACTCCGCCAGAATTCCGAAAAAATCCATTCAGGCTTTCTTAGTAAAATCCATGGCATCACAAGATAGCAATTAAGACATTATGAAAATGTATACTTCTTGTCTCCCCCGATCTGCCAAATTTTCTTTTAATTACCCTATTCTTTACGTCATTTGCAACAATATGTAGAAATAAAGTAACCATTTTCTCTATTGACATATTTCAGGTCCCGCTCAATCTCCCAGTGGTCGATAGTAGGTCACAAAGAGAATGAAATGCCCTTCGATCCATACGAGTGTTCTCATAACATGCCAGATTATTGTCATAGATTATTCTCCTGATATTTATATGCCTTATGAAGTGCCTTTGTAATGCGTATCTTCCTCCCCAACGGTATCTCATGTGTTGTCTAAAATAAAAGAGTACCACCACTAATTTTAAAAGCAGCAAAATGATCTAATCATCTCCATGTATATCATTATAATGCTCATATCCACGGGGAGGAAGGAATTCATTTGAAGTTATATCCATCTTCAAAACAACTAAAATAAAGAAAAAAAAAAAGTTAAACTAAAGTAAAAAGTAGTTAAATAATACTTATAATAATGATTTTACGATATAAAATTCAAGAAAATAGACATACTATTGACCATAAGCCACTGGATCGAGCTATCTAAAGTACAGCTTATCTAAAACAGAACTATAGTTTGAAGTTGAGTAGTTCAACAGGAGCAAATTTATAATAAAGCTATGTTACTTAAAAAATCAAGGGTAAACTTCAAATACCACCCCTGTGGTTTCACACTTTCTGACTTTTGTACCCTGTGGTTTAAAGTATATCAAGTTAGTGTCCTATGGTTTCATTTTTTATCTTTTCGTCAGCTTCTCCGTTAATATTTTGTTAAATTATATACAAAAAAAACTTCAAATACCCCACCTAGGTTTATCGAATATTCACTTTAGTATCCTTTAGTTTTAACTTTGTTACTGATTTAACGAAAAAAATTAGTGGAATCCACAGGCACTAAATTGATACACTTTAAACCACAGGGTACTAACGTGAGAAAGTGGGAAACCATAGGGGTGGTATTTGAAGTTTTCCCAAAAATCAAATATGAATAAAACAAAACCACAGATTTTTTTAGATTAGAATATTCCAAAACCCAAATTGATTCAAATCCGAACTACTTGGTACATAGTGGCCCAAAACCATAAATTCTCATTACAAAATTACAATGTTGCTGCCTTTTTTATCTTCCTTTTCTTCTTTGATGTTTCTAGTAATTGTCAATGTTCTTTTGAGTAGAAAGGAACACCATGGAAGTATGTTCTTTTCTGATTGATAGCAACAATAAGTGAATTGATTCCTATTTACCCAAGTTAGTATGGCACTACGGCAAACAACTCACAGCATAAACCTAGTGTTCAAATACTGGAATCCAAAATTCATTTCCTTCTTATTTTCTAAAGAAATTGGTAGCCATGCTTTATACAAGGAATTTGCTAAAGAATCTTTAATTAAAGAAAGACGCAAATATAGTATATTGCTGCATGATAAAGAAGAGAATATGCACCGTTGACAAGTCACAAAAATTAAACATGATTGCGTAGAGAATACATAAAAAAGAAAGACAAATCATATACAAAATTCTCATCACAGCCCCAAAAACAACATTTTCCAAAGAAACAATGAACACTAATTGAACAACAAAACCCATTTACACAACCAATTTCATTTCAGATGAAAAGAGAATAATAAAACCCACTTGTAACAGTAACCACATTCACCATGAAAATTAATAGAAGAACAAAACCTATTTAAACAATAAATTTTATTTCAGATGAAAGTTATTAAAAGAATAATAAAACCCACTTGTATAGCAACTCCATTCACCATGAAAGCTAATAGAACTCTCATTTGAGCAAGAAATCCCTCAACTTGAAAGCTAAAAGCACAATAAAATTTATTAGAAAACCAAATCCATCCAAAATCGAAACTAATTAATCAATAAATCAATCCAAAATCAAAGGTAATAGAACAAAAAACTCCTTTAGACAATAACTCCATTCAAAATCAAAGCAAATAGAGCACTAAACGTATTTAAACAACATTTTACAACATTAAAACAACCTAAAAAGATTTTGCCCATGGTGTAACAATAAATCCATCAAAAATCAAAAAAATAGGGTTTGGATTTGAGATGGGGGAGAAAAAGGGAGAAGAAATTACCTCACGAACCTCGCTCAAGAGGAAGGAGCCTCAGAAACGACAAACGATGCTCCTGCGATTAATAGAGGTGATCATGCTGTGGCCTAGGCTGAGAGAGGAGATCAGGGATGGTTCTCAAATGGGGCAGGCAGAAAATAATAAGGTTAGAAAATTAAACATTGCCCCAAGTAATTAATGTTAGATACCAACCCTCTATCAAGGGAATAAGATTAACACTTTGGAATTAATCTCATTCCCAAGTGAATCTAAGATTACCGAGCAGATTACCTAGTGCATTATTTTTCTATTCCGATTGAATTACTGGGTATCTTGAAAAGATAGCGCGAACCAAACGCGCCCTTAGAAGTATCCTAGTCCTGCTCTATATTTACACATATATAGCTTGAATTATTCCTGATTGAAGCATCTCTAATATATGTAAAATCAAAATGACAATGAAATCAGCTGAGGTGGTGAGACGCTTTTAATGGACAGGCAATCAGCAGTGCGGTAGATCATACACGAACAATAACAGCAAGCCATTGTAGTAGCACTTAAAATCTACCATCAACATAAGAAAGAAGGGGGAACTGACAGAAGCATGTGGCAAGAGTTCTAGTAAGGGACTAGTAACTATCATTAGTAAACTATCATTAGTATTTAGGACTAGAATAGCAGGTAGGGCCAAGGCTGCAAGGGGTGTGGGTTTGGCAAGATTGCTAGATCGATGTGAGCTGGAGCACAATGCTGGCATATCTAGTGGCCACAAGCATGTAGGATGTGAGCCTTGCAGGGTTGGCAGGGCCAAAGGTTTAAGATAGACAAGTCTACGTGCCATGGGAGCATAAGACTTAGATCATTGAGCTATCTTAACCCTGTATATGCAGATTGCACAAAAGTTAAATATTTACTACAGCACACTTAATTGCTCTACCATTAATCTGTTCATTTCGAAGACCAGAGAACGACATTCCCATACTAAATCAGATAAAGTGCGCTTAATGGCCAAGCGAAATGTGATAAAGGCATGATATTAAACCAGTCAACTCTGTACTCCAACTGCTGGAAAATCCAAGACCGCAGATAAATCTCAAAATATGAACTAGTGCACACAACAGAACAAATTCTTAAATCTTAAATAACGGACAAAGTGTCAAACGAAACATCATATGTCACATCCATTCAGGAGTTGGTTCTATGTTTTTTTCTCAGTCAAGAGCTTAACATCGTATGTTGCATTCATTCAGGAATCAGGATTTGGTTCCATCTTTTTTTTCTCAGTCAAGTGCTTAGTTTCCCTTTTTCTTTTCTTACTTCTCTACCTAACATGCATAACATGAACGACTTGGAAAATAATAACAGAAAAGCCTTTTGTACATATATAGCCAGGCAATAAATTATATATCCATTTGGGCCCCATAGCTAGCTAGATATTACAGTAAATCTCAACAGTTGTCATCCAGCAGAATACCATAGTACCAGTAGCTCATTCAAATGTAAAATAACTGCACTTCCTTGATTTCCCTTGACAACACTACTATGCGTCATGGACATTTACATAGGATACGGGCCGGGCCACAACATGACTCAGACATAGCATCTCGATAGCACCAAAAAAATTAGGACATGGACACGACAAGGACACGGCTAACAAAATATAATATTTTTAATAAAATATAGGATGAATAAAATTAATTTGAAGAAAGCAATTTAAAAAATTACGGTTTCATATTAGATTAAAATAAAAAAATCTAAAAAAAATCATCTTAACTCCAAAAAAAAACATGTACGCAAAAAAAAAAACCTACTGTGAAAACAGAAATAATAACCTCATTCAAGAAAAGTTATAACCCTAAGAAGAGAGAGAGAGAGAGATTGAAGTTTGAAAACAAGAGAGGGGGGAGAGAGAGAGAGAGAGAGAGAGAGAAAGAGGGGCTCAATCGGGGAAGAGAAAGAACTAAGAAGAGAAGATAGGCGATTTTCTTTTTGATTTTCATATAAGTTTTTTCACCTTTACTTAAATGGCCTCAATGTGGGCCCAAGGCGTCAAGTTCTTTTTTTTTCCCTAGCAAACGCACATTAGAGCATCCTTTCATTTTCCTTTTCTTTTCTTTTTTTTTGTTTTACTGGACACGCCATGGACACACCTTGATAGGGCATCCATGGTGGACACGCACGTCCACATCAGACACGGGTTCAGCATAGACACAGGGTTTTCCCCAACATTCGTGACACATAGCAATACTAATACTAGAAGATTTATTGATAGTCTATGGGCCTGTTTGGCTTAGCTTTTGGAAACATGATTTTCGCTAAAGTGATTTTAGTTTCTGAGTATTGATTTTACTTAAAAGCTGTATAAGTTTGACCGTGTCTGATAGGAAAGTAATTTTTCTGAATGATTTTGTAAAGTTATTTAGCAAATTTTCTTAAGTGAACTTGTAAAATTTAAATTTAAAATTAAAATTTTAAAAATTAAATATTTGATATTTAAAATTTTGAAATTTAAAATCAAATTTTAATTTAAAATATAAATTTAATCTTTAAATTTAAAAATTAAATTATTGTAATTTAAAATTTAGAATTTAAATTTTGAAATTTTAAATTTTTGAAAATTTTAAATTTTATATTCAAAATTTCAAATCTAAATTTGAATTTAAAAATTTAAAATTC
This sequence comes from Aechmea fasciata, assembly GCA_025177825.1. Classification (NCBI taxonomy): domain Eukaryota; kingdom Viridiplantae; phylum Streptophyta; class Magnoliopsida; order Poales; family Bromeliaceae; genus Aechmea; species Aechmea fasciata. The sequence continues at coordinate 1,602,043 of CM045944.1, read as the reverse complement.
AACTTTTTGAAACTTCAAATTTTAAATATTAAAATGTAAAATATTATAAAGAAAATTTAAAATATTGAAATTTAGAACTTAAATATTCAAATTTCAAATTTCAAATTTTAACTTAATTTTATATTTGAAATGCAAAAGTTCAAATTTGAAATTTAAAATTTTGAATTTTGAATTTTAAAATCTGAAATTTAATATTTAAAAATTGAAATTGGTCATTTTTTAATTAAAATCTGAATTTGAATTTAAAATTCAAATCCAAAATCAAAATTTAAATTTGAAATTTCAATCCAAAATTGGGGTCAAATTTTAGGAAGCAGGTTTAGCTCCTAATTTTGTGGCTTCTAAAATCAGAAATCTGATTCTAAAATCATAATCAAAATGCACAAAAGAGGTGATTCAAACGCTCCATTGGAGGAAAAAAATCACTTTTGACCCTAAAATCACTCTCTAAAAGCTAGGCCAAACACCCCCCCCTATATTAGGCTGCTGGCATTGAACATCATCTTCGACGGTGATTCGAATTACATTATAGTAAATCAATCAACATCTATGAGAAATTCTGGTATATTCATTAAGAGGAAAGTGCCAAATTTGTTGGGAGCTTTCACTTGACAAACTACTTAGATTATCAATGGCAGTGGAAAGAGGAGATATTTTGATGGGAAAACCAACCTATGATCCCAGCCAGCAGTTGCTGCAATCTTGTTGTCTCCTCGAATTGCTGTGCCTGCTATGCCGGATCTCTCGAGACTTATTTCTTTTCTCATGGTACAAGTTCCCTGTAAGCAGAGAATAGAAAAGCAAAAAAGTTCTTTCAAAGAAGCTCTAGGTACAGCACAATAAGATTTAAACGAAACAAAGGTTAATAGGCAATTCAAGAAAGAATCCAACATGTATTTTTCAGTATTCCAGGATCTCCCATCCTTCTAGTAGCAAATATCTTAGAAATTTATAGAAGTAGAAAAATTATAAGAATGAGATAAATAGAACAGCTTACACATGAGAAGGCAACAAAATTCAGAAGCAAAAAATCTTGCCAACATTGGATAGAAACTACATAATATTATCAAACAAAGCATCCAACTCAAGGAAACCAATTATAGGACAACACATTATTTTTCATTATCCACATTTAAGCCCGTGACAACTCATAGGAAAAATAGATGAGCAAAAATGACTAAAAAAGTAAAAATGACTAAGTTAAAAAATACAGGAGACTGATAGCTTTGTAACTTTTTATGAGAACCGATAAATTAATGAAGAACTTTTGTGATGGTCTACCAAATATAAGAATACTATTGACCATTTTAGAAAGCACCTAGTCAGCTTCCCTACATGTAGATCCAACTGTTCCATTGGGAAGTAAGGGTGCACATGCTTCATTCGGAAGTATCACAAAATAACAAATTTCATGCGGCCATGTCAAGGCGACCTAGATTCATGGTTTTAGAATCTAGATATAGCAATGAGACAGCGAAGAGACAGGGATCGCTTCCCTATTTCCGTCCCCATTAACTTTTCGGAACCCCATTCCCGCCCATACCCCTCTATGGGACTCCCCTACCCTATCCCGTTGGGATTTCCTGCAATGGTTCCCTATCCTCGTGGGGATCCCTGCAAAAATATAAAAAATCAAAAGAAAGTAGTTAACGAGATACTTTTAGCTACAAATTTAATTAATTAGCCTTAATTTGAATCACTATTTGAAAAGGCGCGCTTGAGGCGCTTAGGCCCGAGGTGCAGGCCTCAGTGCCTCAGCAATAGCGAGGCGCATCGCTATTGCTGAGGCGTGCACCTCGGGACTGAGGCCCACGCCTCAGGCGCAGGCGTGCGCCTCGTAATATTTAAGTTTACAAGGGTTTTTTATTCAAGTTTCCGAGTTGTCAGATTTTGAATTTGCATCTTATACTTTAACTGGATAAGATACTTAAAAATCTTAAAAGAAATTCAAAAAAAATTAAATTTTCGGGTTGTCGGGTATTAAATTTGCATCTTATACTTTAAACCTGATAAGATACTTTGAAAATCTTGAAAGAAACCCAAAAAACTCCTAAAAAAACCAGCCGCTCGCCCCCTTCTCTCCGTTTCTTGTTTTCCCACATCCTCTGTATCGAACATCCAACAACAGCTGTGCTAGCAGTGGCAGCAAACCAACGTGGCCAAAACAAGCAACTAGCAGCAGCGGCAGTAGGAAAACAAGCAGCGGCAGCAGCGTACACAATAGTGTCCACAAGAACATCAAATGAAACTATATGTATGTGTTTTCTTTATTTTTTTATGGTTATTTGGGGTTTTTTAATGTAGAACATCAAATTAAACTAGGATTAGTTAATGTGCACCTCGCCTTCTTAAGACGCGCGCCTTGTTAAGACGCGCGCCTTGCAGCGCCTTGCGCCTAGGCTCCAGGAGAGTCTTGCGCCTTTCCACGCCTCATGCCTTTTCAAACACTGATTTGAATTTGAATCATTTAATTTTTATGAATAATTAAAGTTAATTCCTAAAAATTATGAACTAATTAGGTTTTTTGAGATAATAAAGTTATTAGATATATCACTTCAACTAAAAAGTAATAAAATCACAGTGTAAAACTAATTGACTACAAAATACTAACAAAAATTACATGTGATTATGTTACTAATCATTAAGGCCATCAATATTAACCCATATTTATATGCATGTGCATAGCATAAGTATACCTTAGATACGTGTGGTATATAGGGTGTCTTCTAGGGTGGAGATTGGGGATTTTATGGGGCGAGTAGTGTCGCCATCCCCACATTGCCTCCATGATCGAGGATAAGACTTTCCCTATCCCCACTCCAGTAGAGGCAAAATAGCTCCCATGCCCACAATGTCGAAGGCAGTTAGTGGGGTCATTAAGGTAGTGTTTGGTTGGGGAACTAGGGGGGGAATAAGGGGTTATTCCCCCCTAGTTGCCCAAACACAAATTGGGGGAGGAAGGGGGGGGGGAACACTTGTTCCACCCCAACCCGGTACTAGTCCCTTGTACCCTGGTGGAACTAGCTCGTTCCACCCCAGAGAGAGAGAGAGAGAGAGAGAGAGAAATTAATTTTATTTAAATTTATTTAAATTTATAATTTAGTTATTTAAAATTTAAATTTAGAATTTTAAATTATAAATTTTAATGTTTAAATTATAAACTTCATATGTGTAATTTATAAATTTTAAATTTAATTTTTTAGATTTTAAATATATTGGTTGGTATTTTATATCTTTCAAATTTAAATTTGATTTTAAATTTTAAATTTGATATTTAAAATGTATATTTTGAAAATTTATATTTTTAATTTTAATTTCAAATTTAAAAATTTAAAAGTTAAAATTTATTATTATTATTATTATTATTATTAATTATTATTAATTAATAATAATTAATTATTAATAATTATTATTATTTATAATTAATTATTAATAGTTAATTTCTTATTTATTGTTAAGTAATATTTTGATGTTAATTAATTACAAAATATAATTTTAATTTCAAATTATAACTCTTATTCCCCTTGTTCCAATCTAACCATCCAAACACTATTTACCTTATTCCTAAGAACAACACAATTCTCATCCAAATGCAAAATTGATCTAGTTCCTGCTTATACCTGAACTTGTACCTATCCCTGGAACTAGCAGTTCTTACTTATACCCGAACCAAACGATACCTAAGGATGTCAATGGGTCAGATTTGGGGGGATTTTCAAAAATCCAAACCCAACTTGACACCCAAACCCGAATCCCGAATCCCGAATCCGAATCCAAACCCAAACCCAAACCCGAATCCCGATTTTGAAAATCCATATCCAAAACCGAACACGACCAAAACCCAAAACCAAACCCCGAACACAAACCCAACAAATACAATTATTTCTCTTTCCATGTTTCAAATTAAATTATATTAAATCCAAATTTTCAAAATACATATTCAAATATAACATCAAACATTTATATATATTATATAATGTACAATTCGGGTTCAGGTCGCGTTCGAGTTCGGGTTTGGGTTCGGGTTCAGGTTGGGTACAGACAAAATCCAAATCCAAATCCAAATCAATTAGATTTTCATTTTTTATACCCATATCCGAAAACATATCCACTTAGCATTAGGTAAACCCGCCTCCTTCAAGTTCGAGTTTGGGCAAAATTCTAGGCATCCATAACTATTGACATCCCTAGGGGGCCCTGGGTAAATTTGCCATCCTTAGGTGGCATGTATTATTAATACACGCCACACAATCGAAACTAATTCATTATCAAGTATTCCCAAGTGATGAAAATTCTCCACCCTGCTTTATGATATATTCTCTATATAATTTAGTTTATAAATTGTATTCTGCATACTACATAAATAATAACTGTAGACACGAACTGGTCGGGCTACTAGAAACATCTTCTCCAATAATTTGAACCGAGTTTGAGCCATGGGCACAACAATCACTACCTAAGCTAAGTAGAATGTTCTTGTTCTGAATTTTCTTGTGCTTCAGCCATATGGGGCTTTAGTCTTTATAGCATTAGTCTTAATAGTAGTAATATGTACATTCAGATTATACGTATCTCCCTGGCACATATCCTTGTAGTTCCATATTCTCACTAGAAAAAGAGGCTAAATAAAAAAAAAAAATAAAAATAAAAAAAATTGTAACAAGGTTGAATAAATCGAAACAAGTAAACAGCAATAAATTAAAAGAGTATCTGGTTGTAGAGAAACTTTACTCTAGTAACAGGCATCATGATATACCGTTCTATGGTCTAAAGAAAACATCACTATTTTGTTATCAGCAGATCCGGAGATGCCACCACTGCATGTCCCATCAACTGCAAGAGATAAAACTGCAACCAGGAATCTCATTAGGATTGTGCATCAAGTATTTTCGACAAATAGATAAAGATCAGATGAATTTCTGAGATATATCCCTAGTCACAAATTTATCAACTTTATAACAGCTACATATCATGATGGAAAACCTGCTTCAGAATGATATCTGACAGTAGATAGAGGTAAACTAGGTTTCCGTATATCCCACCAAAGCATGCTTCCATCTTCATAACTATCACAAAGAAAAGACTAGTTGGCTTTATATTATAAATAATTGCTCATTACAAAATAAATAGAGAATCAAATAATCAAAGAGGAAAGAATACTATCTGTACACGCAGAATTAGTAACTTACTTGATATCTTGTTAATTATTAATTATCATTATTATAACTAGTTAGCTGGCTAATTGACAGGAGATATCTACAGACTGCAGTAGGTGTACACACGGATTTTTCGAGTCAGTTTAGAGGAATTGGATAGATACTAAACAAATTCAACGGTTTCTTAAAATGAAGCAGTTGCTAAACCATTTGTAAAAAACAAACTAAATTTGTTTTGGTTTATCAAGTTCTGAAGATATGCGACCAAATTTCATGTATTCCCATAATTTTTATATGGGCTTTCACACCCAATATTCAAACAAGTCAGCTAGAAAGACAGTCTAAACATTAAACATTAAAAATATACTGAGAAGACACTTCCACTATGTTCTCGTGTACAATATATATCTAGATACAGGGATTCTTGGAATGGGCCGGTTTCTTAAAAAACAAAGCACAATAGAACTCTTCTTTTTTTTTGGTGGGTGGGGAAGGTGGGGGGCGTGTAAAACTTTTCCAAACCAAAGGTGCACCGACAATAGAAGAAAAACTCTTCAAACAGAACCATGATCAGTTCTTCAGGTTAATGGTTCGCAAGTCTAATATAACCAATGGAAGCTGGTATCTGCAGCAGGAAGGATTTGATAAGCAAAGAGAATTGGAATCTGCTGTAGCCTGTAGGAAGGATTTGATAAGCTATAAACCACCACTTAACACAGAGAACATTACTCAATTATACAAGTCAGTTAACATTGCAATAACTTTGATTACAATACTAACATTAGACTTCACACAACTGCAAAGTATTTACACCCTAGTTATAACCTCTATATAGAAAGCATACAATGTAGTTTCATTAGATTTGGTAAATATACTCTGATCCCTTGAAAATCTGCAGAATTGGTGAACTTAATGAAAGTTGAGATTATTAAGCATTTAGTAACTCAGATAGAGAAAAATTCTATGCTAACACAGTTTTATAATAAAGAACAAACACAGGAGCAGTACAAACCTTTTATATTTCACTTCTCTTAGCCACTACAAATTTTTCTCATCTTTTTATATATTATGCGTCTGACACGTCACATTATAATTTATGAGACATGTTGTGGAGCAACATTCAGTAGAGCTACGGCACATAGTTTGGCATCTTCTACATGCCTTCAAAATAACATTTCTATATTTCAATTAGTATTCTAGATACTACTAACTATAGCTACAACCAACTTGAAATTCTGCAAACCTAGAGTCCAAGTCAAATCAATAATAAGAGATTAAGAAAACGAGCCATGAACCTAGAGACAAGGAATGATAGGTTGTAAAATAACAGAAGAAAACAAAAAGATATCAATAAAAATTAAATACTCACACTTATTATCACAGTTGCAACCAAAGCAGGAAAAATACATCGTCATCTCTGGTTTTAATGGAAAAGGTTGAATGAGAGCTAGATTGTAGAGATACAAAGGCTTAAAGAGAGAGGAGGGGGGGAGGGGGTGGGGGAGAGGGAGAGAGGGGAGAGAGAGCACAAGGATGGGGAATTAAGTGCTTTGCATTGTCGGTGTCATGTTAACGAAAAAGTTTGCTGACTTATTTGTACTTTGACATAAGTACATAACTATAAATTAGGCCAGTATCTACTAGCATGTAATCAACAAATTTAGTAACTGAAAGAAAGTCATTTTGACGGATGTCAAAGGGATTTATTGGCTGAAAATTAAATAATTCGAGAAGCAAGAAACTTCAATATACAAAACCTTAGCATACCCAGACAAAAGATTTAGGGAACACCCTGATTCGGATGGTATGAAAGCTTGAATAGCCATACACATTCCTACATAGAAATACAAAACCAGACTGTATCAGCTCATGAATAAAATAACAATCTATTTTGTAAATAAACTCAAAATCATTGACCAAAAAGAAGAAAGAAAAAAATTGATAGGTAACAGATAAGCAACAGTTTCAACAGCATGAGTGGATACTTGTATAAAAATTGAGCTTAAGTGGAAGATCAAAGAATAGAATCAAGTAATTTGTCAAAGAAACATCAACAAGACAAGTCTACAAGCCACTGGCAAATTCTTGCATGCAAAAATAAGAACAAAAATAAGAGGACCTGTCTACTTGTTTACTATGTCACATGACCAGTTCTTTTACTTCAAATACACATTCATTTACCTCAATACAATATTGGCATGGCAAAATGTTTTAGGTCTCAGTAATACCACAGGGTTACTTAAACAGCATGCGAAACGTCATATGCCATTTTAACGCCATGTGCCACAGGCATAGACTAGCATGGTCTGGCATAGACCATCTAGATCCTGGTATATATCATGCTGACAACCAACTTACATTGGCATGGTATGCATGCATACAATCCTTTCTAAAAGTACGACACACCGGCATGCAATTTGTCACTAGGGTTGGCAATCCAGCTCGCCATTCGCGAGCCAACTCGTGTTCGGCTCGAAATGAGCTCGAGATCAAACCGCTCGTTTAGTAAACGAGCCTAACACAAGCTGAATTTTTCAGCTAGTTTAATAAACAAGCCAAACACGAGATTGGGTTAGCTCACTCGTGTTCGGCTCAATAACAACTCGAATACACATATTTTATATTTATACAATTTATTTAATTTATATTTTGTATATATTTATATAAAAATAAATAATTATATACATAACATACATTTTTACTATATAATTTTTAGCAAAATAAAAATATAAAGGCGAGCTCAATTATAAAATGACTCATTTATATGTAAAGTTTCAACCATTAGATCAAAATCTAATGGATGAGATTTTATAAATTTATTTTTATATATATCCAATATAATTCTTTTAACTTATTGTTCGTTGGCCGGCTCGTGAGCTAGCTCGAGGAGAACACGAGCTGAATTTTTCGGCTCGATACTTTAACGAGCCAACTCGTGTTCAACTCGTTTATTAAACAAGCCAAACACGAGCCGGCCCCAACTCGCTCGTGTTCGGCTCGTTGACACCCCTAGTTGTCACCGAAAGGGTTGCACAATCCTTCTGATCACCACTTAAACATTCACATCGTATACCCATAGCAGTTACATTTATAAGAAAACACAGTCTACTCTAAGAGAGACTCTATTTCTTATTATTCTAACATTACATCCTTCACTGACATCTACTTACCCCTCCATTTAGAAAGAGATCTGAAATCAAATAGCATTGTGTAATCCTTGCAACAATCAGTCATGAGTCATGAGTCTGCTTAGGACTTTACCTTCACTGTTCATCTCTTCTCTCATATGCCCTTTATTTTTGTATTTTTATTATATTTTGTCCTCATTGTTCTATTTCTATCTACAGATTTTTGAGGCAAAACTGATAAGCTTCCCAAAACTACTGATGGCTTACCAAAAATATACTGTGGGAAAAAATGACTCATTTGGCCCTAGTAAAACTGAGAAGTTTTTCTTTTAAAGTCTTGATGAATTATGTTGAGGGCAGGATTTATGAAAGCAGTATTTCACTTCTTCAGTTCTTTCTTTTGCTAATTCTTCATGCAGCAAAGTAGCAACTGGGCACCAATAAAAATGCATAAAGCAATTCCTAATATGGGTATTGATGGCTCAAGCCACTAAATGTTTGACAAAATGCTGGAGTTATTTTATTCAAAGAGGCACAGAATTGGATAAAAAACTAAAGAATGTGCAACCTTGCACTTGAATCAATCTTAGACTATAAATAAGTGCATGAGTGAATCTGGCACTGTAACTCCTTTCTACAAATATTTCCTGCTTAAGTGCATGATCATCTACTTTGAATCTAAATTTGATGTCAGCAGCACAACAATGTCTGATAGGAAAAAATGTAATATTCAGTGCTGGAATATGTTGTATATCCTACTATTTGTTCTGAGAAAATTATATATATATATATATATATATATATATATATATATATATATATATATATATATATATATATATATATATATATATATATATATATATATGAGTTGTGCTGGTATGCTTATGGAAGCGCGGAGGCCTCCGTGCTTCCAAGTTGTTTTCGATGTTCGGACTTTCAAATCGACGATCGGCTCCGTTAGAGTTGATCTAGAGTATTTGAAGTACCTAGGAAATAAATTTTGCGATTTTTCGATATCATTTGCCTAGTGATCGAAGGGGCTCAAAATCAATAATTTTAACGGCCGTGGTGAGCCGGTTGCAAGTTTAACGGTGTAGAAATATCCAAATCACGTGAAATTTTGATAGAAAATTCTTTATACCATATAAAACAAGATCAATAACTTTGATCTAAAATTTTAATGTTATATCATCATATTTTGTAAGATTTTTATTTTTAGCCGTTAATTTTGAGCCACTTCGATCCGGGCAAATGATATCGAAAAGTCGCAAAATTTATTTTCTAGATACTTCAAATACTCTAGATCAAGTCTAACGGAGCCGATCGTCGATTCGAAAGTCCGAACATCGAAAACAAAGTGGAAGCACGGAGCCCTCCGTGCTTCCATAAGCATCCTAGCCGCACTCATATATATATATATATATACACACACACCAGTGTAGAAGCGTTCGGGATATTGTTTATCACACATCACACTGTTTTGAGAGCATCTTATAGGATACACAATATTGCCTTCGAATTCTGAAAAGTACAGTAATAATGCTGATACTAAACAGTAGGAATGTCACGATAATGTTGTATACTATTTACGTTGCTTGGAATCAGAGGGAGAAGAGAGAGAGAGAGAGAGAGAGAGAGAGAGAGAGAGAGAGAGAGAGAGAGAGAGAGAGATGCAAACACTGACAGAGATGATGAAAAATGATTTGACCATTCACTTTTAATTACTTCTTTGACTGACAGGGAGGAACTATGAGGCTTCTTCACAATATGACAAAACAAGAACAACCAACTTTGATGCGATATACGTGTTATATATTTGTTGGTTTCGTAGTCCCTATTTCGAGGCTAATTTCATTAACAGCATCCAAGGTCCTAGTGTATTTACTATATATATGGAAAGGTATAACAGGTGAAATCATTACAGTACCCTTACTTCATACCACGACACATTGGATTTCCCCTTTTTGCCTTCCACACCTATTTCGCACGGTATGCATTTGACGCAGTATATACCACGCCCTGCATCTCTACTGTCTCACACAAAAATTATTTCCTGCACTGGATGTTGATGTTATTGCTACACACCTAAAATTCTATTATAGAGATTTCTAACTCAGTAAATGTGTTATATGAATTTAAAAGCCTACATGTCAAAAATTATAAAATTTGAATTCCATTTTGTTACAAATCAAACACTAAGCCTTTCTCTACCCATTGATTATTAGGACTATGCGATGCCTAGTAGATTTTGAATATACAACTTCCCATATGTCGACTCTTTACATATTGTAGATCACACCTATTGGATTAGATTTTTCATTTTAGAACACTAATAATCCAATATAAGGCGCGGCATATGAAGAGTTAGCGTACACCTGGTGCAGGCAATAATTTCAATGGGAGCATGCATTTGACAGTCTATACCATGGACTGGACATCACACGAAAACTTACTTCCTGCATCATGTGTTTAGGTTAAGGTTTTAAGTGCCCGTCGGCACGGGCCGTATCCACCATGCCGTACCGTGCCAACAAGATACCAGCACGATATAAACCCCGTGCAGATGGCACAACTCAAAACCCTCTATTCTTTAAATTAGTAAATAATTTCCTCAATAAAATTCAAAAGATGTGATAAAAATGCATAATAAATAGTTAGAATACTTTGTAGCTAAAGAAAATAAATATTTCATGCTATTATTTGTCGACACACAAGAATTTTTTGGTAGTCTGCTGTCCCGGCACGCAGATGAGTACCGACATAAACAAGGATTTCGACGAGTCCGGCCACGGCACTTAAATCATTAGTTTAGGGCAAGGTTTTAAGCAAGGATTTAAGTGCCATGACACGGAGTCGTGCCGGAAACTTGCCGGCACGGTGCATGCCGAGCCGTGCCGATGCGTGTCGGTCAAAAAAATTCTTGTGTGCCAACACATAATAGCATGAAATATTTATTTTCTTTAGCAACAAAATATTTTAACTATTTATTATGTCTTTTTATCAAATTTTTTGAACTTTATTGAGGAAATTACGTACTAATTTAAAGAATAGAGGGTTTTAAACTGTGACATCGGCACGGGATCTGTATCGTGCCGGTATCTTGTTGGCACGGTACGGCACGGTGGATACGGCCCGTGCCGACGGGCACTTAAAAGTTAAAACCTTGGATTTAAGTGTTGTGGCACTGGGTAGTGCCGGAAACTTGCCGGCATGGTACGGCACGGTGCGAGCCGTGTCGATGCAAAAATTCTTGTGTGCTAACACATAATAGCATGAAATATTTCTTTTGTTTAGCAACAAAATATTCTAGTTATTTATTATGTCCTTTTATCACATCTTTTGAACTTTTTTGAGAAAATTACTTACTAATTTAAAGAATAGAGGGTTTTGAGCTGTGCCATCGATACGGGGTCTGTATCGTGCCGGTATCTTGTTGGCACGGTACGGCACGGTGGATACGGCCCGTGTGGATGGTACGCCTTTAGGTACATGTTATGCACCGCACAATTAAAATTGTATGATAGATTTAAAAATCACAATCCAACTCATTAAATGTGTTCCATGAATTTAGAAGAACTAGTATTAAAAAGACTAAAATACAGAAAACCTCTATAAATATCCGTTTTTGCACTTTACTCCTGTCTTATAAAATCTCTATTTTGCCCCTTCGAAATTTAAAGTTGTAGTACTTAACGCAAACTGTTACAATTTCATCACAATTCCATCCATAAATTATGTGGTACAATTAAGTAATTACCAATATACTCATTTTACCCTTAGAAATGACGAAAGATTAGCCGGGGATCTCTTTCATGAAGTTACCTACTCGCCACACATGTCCAGCTGGTGAACCGGCTCTGATACCAAATGTAACGACCCAGCCCACTAGCAATAATAACTCGTTGGGCCCAACCACCGGCCCAAAAAGCTTAAGCCCAGTTATTATTACTAGTGTCCAAGTCTTATATAAACCCAATGACAAACCCATTCCCATCCGATGTGGGATTATTGGGGTGTCACAGACTCCCCCCATTAAGGCCCTGACATTCTCGTCAGTCCAATCACACACACACAGCCCAAAAACACCAGGCGATGTGAGACTCGTCTCGCTAGCCTTGTCATCCCGACCCTAGCTCAGCCGAGAAACACGCCGACAATCAATCTTCGGTCCCCGCAAGGGCTTGGGACCTTGGACAATCGATCTGAGGTTACCCACGCCACATATGCCGCCAACATCACAATTGTGTAGAAGCCCTCCCGATTACATGAAATCGCATTATTTCATGCGATTTCCGAGGTTTTATGGCCCGACAGCGCAAACCAGGGGTCAATCAGCCCAACCGAGACACCCGTTGATAGGTCTCGATGTGCCGGCGGCCATGCTCACCTTTCGGAGCACTGCCGACCACTGTGGAAAGCGTGGGAGCGACCCAAAACTCAGCAAACTGCGCGCACAGCACGAAAAACATGCTTATCTCGCAAACCAGGGGCTTGCTGACCCTAAATGAGGTGAGCACTGTGATCAGCACTGATAGACGATCACCGTGCTCACCTTCGGAGGCATCGGAATAGCCCCGAGTCATCGGAAAACGCGTGTGCAATCCGAAACAGCAACCGAAAAGGCTCAAACGGAGCGACATCGCCTAAACAGTGGATCCGAACCTCTCCGACAGAAATCAAGGTGAGCACGGTGATCAGAGATGAGTCCTGATCATCGTGCTCCCTTCCGTCGAGATCGGGGAGCCTCGGGTAGGGATGTAAATGGATATGGATACCCGAATTTTATCCGAATCCAAACCCGAATGGAGCGGATTTTATCCGATGTAAATGGATATGGATTTGGATATGGATATCATAAATAAAAACCCGACGGATATGGATATGGATATGGATATTGACTGTACCCGACCCGAACCCGACCCGAATCCGAACCCGAACCCGAACCCGAACAAATTTAATATGATATAATATATAAAAAAATTTAAGCCTTTAGATCTGAATCTAAAGGCTAAAAAAAAAAACCTACACTTTTATAATTTCAACCGTTGGATCAAAATCTAACGGCTAATATTCTATAAACATTTATACTCCAAAAGTCTCCAACTCTTTCTAACCCTAATCCCTTTCCCTTTTCCAAAAGAGCGGAACGATTCTTTTCCCTTTTCCAAAAGAGCCGAAGCGGCGCACCCCCTTGACATCTTTCTTGCCCTTGACATCTTTCTTGCGCCAGCGACTACACCCGAAGCGAAGAAACCCCCTGGTAGCGGCGCTCCCTGGCATCTCTCTTGCGCCGGCGACTACACCCGAAGAGGCGAAGAACCCCTCTGGTAGCGGCGCCCCGTGTAGCGACGCACACAAGAATGCGCCTTCTGCGGCGCACACAACGCTCTTTTTCTTTGTAAGTTTTAAGAGCCTACTGAGTATTTGTTCTACTAGAGATGAGAAAAGGAGAGCAATGTTTATCTCCTTGAGGAATTTAATTGTTCCTCTTATGTATTGAATCATATATAGATCCTGGGTTTCAATATAATTAGTTGCTTCCCTTTCTCAAATAAGTTACTTGTGATTTATTATTGTTGTGGTTACTGGTTAGTTTCATGTGGAATTTGTTTTGTTTGCTGTGATTCTTATGGTCAAATTTGTTTTGTTTTGTTTGCTGTGATTCTTATGGTCTTCTATGTTACTCTTGGGGATCTCATGTGGAATATTAATGATAGATTTGAGGAACTAGGAAATGTTGAATGATTGTTAATTTGTAGGAGATTTAGATGGTGGTTAATTAGTGTGTTGCTTTAAGCTGGATCAATGGTGAAGGGAAAGAGAAATGAGCTGTTTTATGTCTGTATATACTTGTAGCAGAAGCTGATTTGATTTGTATTGCCACTTGTTGCTTCAAGCTGGAAACTAGTAAGAACAAAAATGTTGATTAGAGAGCAAAATTGGTTTTCATTTTGTTGTTGGCATTGTTACTGTGACTTCAATTTAGTCAGAGAAATGGATCAAGTTGGTAACTCTATTCTTACTCTTCTATAGTTACTTAGATGGATGAGTTTAGGTTTTCATATTGTCTTATAAAGATGTTTTTAAATGCTACCAAATATCTTTTTCAGGTGAACATGTCTACACAACCAACTAATGAAACATCTCTACCTTCATCGACACCACTTACTATTTATACAAATGTCGGATCAAATCCATCTCCATTTGATAGTATTGGTGATGATGAAGAAAATAAGGTAACAAAAAGGAAAACAACTTCATTAGTGTGAAATTGTTAAGGCTAAGTGCAATTATTGTGGGAAAAAACTTTGTGGGGATGGAAAAAAAGGAACAAGCCACTTACATTCTCATCTTAAGATTTGTTCCAAACGTAAATTTCGAGGCATAAAAGATATAATAAATCAAAAAAAATTGAAGTTAGAACAATATGGAGGTGAGAAAGTAAAAGTTGTCAACTTCACCTTTGATCAAGAAGTGTCAAGAAAGGAGTTAGCATCAATGATTATCATGCATGAATATCCCATTTCTATGGTAGAGCATGTGGGGTTTAGAAGATATTCGGCTTCACTTCAACCGGTATTTAAAATACCTTCTAGAAATACGGTGAGAAGCGATATCTTAAAAATTTATGATTATGAGAAGGAAAAGACTATGAATTTATTGAAATTCAATCGAAGTAGAATAGCTATTACTACGGATATATGGACAGCTAAGAATCAAAAAAGGGGTTTTATGGCTATAACTGCTCACTTCATTGATGATTCTTGGATATTGCAAAGTCGAGTGTTGAGGTATTTTTCTTTCTTTGTGCATATAATTTGTCTTAATTTTTCATTTATCTTATTGATATAACTTATTAGATATCTATTATAGGTTTGCATATGTACCTTGTCCACACACTGATGCACTTTCTGAATTATTGATGGACACATTTATTGATTGGAATCTTGATAAAAAGCTATCTACTTTAACAGTAGATAATTGCAGTTCTAATGATGCCATTGTAGATATCTTATTAGATAAACTTGAGAGGAGGTCTCTTATGGTTCGTGGGCATTTCTTTCATATGCGATGTTGTGCACATATTCTTAATTTAATTGTTAAAGATGGATTAGAGGTGATTGGAGATGCACTTGAAAAAATACGAGATAGTGTTGCATTTTGGAAGGCAACTCCAAAAAGAGAGGAAAAATTTGAAGAAACGGCCCGACAATTGGATATTTCAAGTACTAAAAAGTTGGTGCTTGATTGTAAAACACGGTGGAATTCTACATATTTAATGCTTCAATCTGCTTTGATATATAGAGATGTTTTTTCACGTTTGAAGCTTCGTGAGCCCTTATACAAATGTTTGCCTTCAGAAGATGATTGGGCTATGGCTATGGACATGTGTGAAAGACTTGAGTTATTTTATAGTGTGACTGAAATATTTTCAGGAACAAGATATCCCACTGCTAATCTTTTTTTTGAAAAGATATGTGATATTCGATTGACATTGCATGAGTGGTCTATAGATCATAACGAAATGATTAGATTTATGGCTGAAAAAATGTTACAAAAGTTTGATAAATATTGGCATATAATTCATGGAATTATGGGAGTGGCAACTGTTTTAGATCCAAGATATAAGTTGACTTTGTTGGATTGCTATTTTTCAATTATTTATAATACTGAAGTGAACAATGAAGTTGACAGAATTCGAAAATTATGTCATGACCTTCAGTTGAGTATCAAGATAGAAATAAGCGAGAGAAGGAAGTTGGTGGTGAATCTTCTCATTCATTTTCTTCTTCCATAAGTGAAGTTAGCAACAGTAGTATAATGGGTAGGAAGAATTTTACCGCTATCTATGATCAATATATGATGCAAAAAAAGAAATCAACATCTACTACACCTGCAAAATCTGAATTGGATCATTATTTGGAGGAAGATTCTTTACCAAGAACAGATGATTTTGACGTATTGGCTTGGTGGAAGAGTAATGGGCTCAAGTATCCTACTTTGATGATGATAGCTAGAGATATTCTTGCTATAATGCTTTCTACTGTTGCATCGGAGTCGGCATTTAGCACTAGTGGAAGATTTCTAACCCCACATCGAAACAGACTTCATCCTGATATTTTAGAAGCATTGATGTGCACTCGTGATTGGTTTTGGACAAAGTTTCATCAAGAAGGTAGTTTTCTTAAATATAATAAATTATGAGTTAGTTTTTTAAACTCTATCTAATATACTTATTTTTTATATTTTATTTTCAGATTCCTCTACAGCTACATCACATTATCGACATTCATTAGATGATGACGACGACGACGAAGCTGGCATCATTAATGTTGATCATGAGGTAACTTTTAATCTTTTTAATTTTTTATTAAAAAGATTATGAGAATTTATTATTTGAAAAATACTTTCAAGAATTTTTTTGTATTTGTTTATGTGCAGGAATAATATGTTGATAGCTAATACATCTTGTGATGACGAGGAGGAGATTTGGTTAATGTCATAGTGGAAGATTGTTTTAAATCCTAATATCATATCATGTTGTTCTCTATTTAGAGGTTGTGCATTTATATTAGACATATGAAACAATTGTTGTTTTTAAGTATTTGGGTTTGTATTTTTATATTTTGATATCGCTATTATATGACATGAATGTTTAATATTGTATTTGAATATGTATTTTGAATGGCATGAATGTTTAGTATTGTATTTGAATATATAGTTTGAAATTTTAGTTTTTTTGTATAATATGTTTTGAAATTGGTAAATATTACTTTGGGGTTCGGAGTTTCGGGTTTTTGGTCGGGTTCGGATTTTTTGTCGGGTTCGGGTTCGGAGTTCGGGTTTCGGGTTTTTGCTCGGGTTCGGGTTTGGATGTGGATTTTTAAAATCCATCGTGTTCGGGTTCGGGTTTTTAAAAACCAGCCCCGAATCCGACCCGTTGACATCCCTAGCCTCGGGGAGCACAGAATAGCAACCCGACAAAACGGAGGCCCTAATTCGAGCCTAGCCGGAGCAAGCTTGCTCCGGCCGGCTTCTGTAACGACCCAGCCCACTAGCAATAATAATTCGTTGGGCCCAGCGACCAGCCCAAAATGCTTAAACCCAGTTATTATTACTAGTGTTTGAGTCTCTTATAAACCCAATAATGACAACCCCATTCCTATCCGATGTGGGACTATTGGGTGTCACAAACTCCCCCCGTTAAGGCCCTGACGTCCTCGTCAGTCCAATCACACACACAGCCCACGATCACCAGGCGATGTGAGACTCGTCCCGCTAGCCGTCATCCAGACGCCGCTCGGCGAGACTTGCCACACATGTCCAGCTGATGAACCGACTCTGATACCAAATGTAACGACCCAGCCCACTAGCAATAATAACTCGTTGGGCCCAACCACCGGCCCAAAATGCTTAAGCCCAGTTATTATTACTAGTGTTTGAGTCTCTTGTCAACCCAATGACAACCCCATTCCCATCCGATGTGGGACTATTGGGGTGTCACAGCTTCTGGCGGCACGACGGCGCGCACAGGGGCTAGGGATGGGTGCGGGGGAGGTGAGGAGTATCGTGCTCACCTCGGATGGCGGCAGAAAGCGGCGGCGACGACGGCGGTGGGACAAGCCGAGCCCACACAACTAGGGCTCGGGTTCCAGGGCTACCGCAGGCACGGCGGCGGCGGGGATAGGTCGGGGACGTCGGCAGCAGGTCCCCCGAGGCGGAGGAGAAGGAGGGAGGCGGCGGGCTACGGTGGCGGCCCACGGCTCGGGTGCGGCTGCCGGAGCTTGGCTCGGTCTGCAGTGGGGCCGCGGCGCCCAAGCGCGCGGCGGCGGGCGCCTGCCGGGACGGCGGCGGTCGACGAGGCGTTGCCAGGTCGGGGAGGCGGCGCGGCCGAATCTGGGTAGCCGCAACGTGCGAGAGGAGCCGGCCCCGGGCTCGGCTTTGATCCGGCCGAGCTCGGCCGCGAGGGAGCCGCAGCGGCCGAGGCTCGCAGGACGACGGCGCCGGCGGCGTGGTGTCGTCGAAGGCCCGAAAGGTCGAGATGTCGATCCGAGCGACGACGGCGCGAAGAGAGAGATCCGACAATCTCGGTCGGATCTGCCCCAATCATGGCTGCAGCTTGCCACGGCGACGCTCGGGGGTGGTGGTGGCCGACGGAGATGGTCGCCGGGGTCGGGCCTCCTGTCAGAGGTAGAGCCCGAGGGTGTGGTTTCACCCCGGCAGCAGCACAAGTGGGGAAAAGAATGGTGAGGCTTGAGAAATAATGGAGTTGGAGGAGCAACCTGCTCCAGCGGCCGGCAGCGTGCTCAGGTGGCCGGGGCGCGCGCAAAAAGAGCAGGGGAAAGAGAGGGAGGCGGCTAGGGTTCGGCTGAGGAAGAGGGAGGCCAAAGGTTAGGGTTTCTATAGAGAAACCCTAAGTGGCACTCTTATGCAAATGGCAACTTTGCACAAAAGTCCTCCGAAACTCAGTATTTCGTACTAAGGCCTTCACAGCATGAGCAAAACGCGCGCATATACCCCCACGTGCGATCTCACGCGAAACGGTACATAAAATGTCGCACCTTTTGCCAAAATACCGTTTTGCCATCACCGACCTCTCCTCGATCAACGCACAATCTCCTCAGGTCCGTCCGTTAGATTTACAAACGGATCGCACCAGTGCGAACAGCACGACGGAGACAACAAACCCACGATTTTGGTTCGCCTCGATCGGTCCCGGATTCACGAGGAAACCTGTCTGCTCTCCAACTAACCCATAAATTACACATATACCAATGTGTAAAGCCGAAACCATAAATTCGATTCCGAATTTGGCTTCCTATCATTAGTAGGGACCCCAAACATCCTTCACCTAACTCCAGGTCACAAGCACGGAGCACGAGGGGTTTCATAATGCAAGGATAGCAAAGAGCGAAAACCCTCCATTCGATAAAACCCCTTTTTCTCGAAAATCGTGCTTAAGATCTGAAATCCGTCAGTGCCATTGGTTCCAGAATAGCTGAACCGGTCGAAACGAGCTATTGGACTGCTAAGAACGGAGTCCGATACACGCCAGAAGCCAACTCTACTCCGTGGCTTCTCCGGAAAACCGAAGTTACTATTCACTTAAGTCAAAAGTAATAATCGCGTAACTTCTCCATTTTAGCTCATTTTCTCCTGAAACTTAACGAGTGCTTATGTAACTAAATTACACACAGGAACATCGTCAAAAGAGAATCAAATTGCACTGTCAAAATCTCAGTCCTTACACCTAATTTGAGAGAAAATATAAGATTCTTATGCATTTCCATCACTTCCAAAAAGATAACTAGCATTTCTGTAAGTTTGTCAGTTGTACCACACAATTTATGCACGAATAGTTATAAAATTATAACAGGGCTGGGTTAAGTGCTACAACTCCAAACTTTAAAGAGATAAAATAGAGGTCTTAAAAGATGGTGTTAAAGTGGAAAAGCGAATATCTATAGTTGGGTTTTTTTTCATTTTAGCCTATTAAAATTTATAAATTGAATTCCAACTTCTTAGCAATCAAACGTGACCCTTTCTCTACCCTTGATTATTGAGACTCTCTGATGGCAAAATAATAGGTTTTTAAATGGCTAATTTGTTATATGTAAAATATTAAGATAACATCTATTAATTTCAAAAGTAAAGTTTTTAAATACAAAAAAATTTTAGATGATGTAGATCACATCTATTAGATAGAATAGTAATCATCTAAAAATATAAGGTGTGGTATAAGAAATATTACTATACATCAAATGCAGCTACAGACTTCCATCCCTCTTCCCGATATATCAGTACATCTCATATGCACTTCTAAACCTGTATAACAGAGGTCTCAAAATCATATTAACTAATTTAATACATACAATGATATTAGAAACCTACATATAATAAATAGTATACTTTAGACACAAATTTCTTACAAATTAAGTAATTGTCCTTCATCTACCGTTGATTATTAAAACTACTGATACATAAATTAATAGTTCATTTAAATACATATATTTTATACATACACTATTTAAATATTAGTAATCAAATCTATTGGATGATATTTTAATTTTAAAATATTAATAATCAAAATATTAAGGTGCAGTACTTAAAATATATATATATATATATATATATATATATATATATATATATATATATATATATATATATATATATATATAGAGCAGGACTACTGTGCTATTAGGAACACAACAGCTCTTGTGCTTCTAAGTTTCTAACCATCTATCAATTTTGATAGGTGGTTAGGGTGAGAGAGAGGAGCAATTAAAAGAGAAATGAGATATTATTTCTAACTACCCATCAAAATTGATAGATGGTTAGGAAGATAAAAGCACAAGAGTTCTTTGTGCTCCTAATAGAGTAGCCCTACTCTATATATATACATACACACACACTAGGTGCACGAAACAATTTCGTCCCTCCTCCCTCCAACCAAATGCCTTATGTAGTATATACAGGCAGGCCCCCAGGATTATGCAATTACCTTTCCAAACTCCAATAGAGAAAAATATGTGGACCTATGCTACAATAAGAAGAAATAATTAATTAACTTAATAAGATTTATTACCATTTTATAAATTAGCATATTCAACAAAGAAATGATATTCTATAACAACCTTATAATATACTTACAAAAACAAGTAGTCCTAATTAATTCAATAATAATCGATTTGATTGCCCATAAATGATTCAATAGTATAAACCAAAATTTGATGGACGTGATTGATGTCGATAATATGTTGTCAAGTTTTGATAATTTTGATTCATCCACAATGTATATCTTAGAGGCACAATTTAGGACAGTTGCACTTCGCAAATGCAGGTTCTCCACGAGTTAGACATGATAAATCTAGTTTTCACAGTGTCAAGTTGAAAAATAATGCTCATTAACACGAGGTGTGAACATTGACCATTTCTTATTCAGTTAACTAGGTCATCAATAAAAATGGGATATTAAAAAAGCACATATGCCAAGTAAATGTCATTGCAAATATGCACTATAGCAAAGATCATGTAGCAATGGTTCTACATGTTTTAAAACTTCTACAACCCTAATTACAATAGAAGAACCACTTAGAGAATAGAGACGAAAGGTGAGGCAAGAGGATATACACTTAGGGCATGTTTGGTTCACCTATTTTAGACTATGGAATCGGAATGGAATTCATTGATTCCGATAGTTGCCGTTTGTTTTATAGGAATCAGATTTCGATTCCCATTCCACTCCGGAATTGGAATGATCAAATCCATTTATGATCCAATCCGGCTTTGAATCCCGGATTGGCTCATTCCAAAGTAAACTATTCAAAATTCTCATTCATCAACACCTACCTCCTCTTTCATCACTTTCCTCTCTCTTAATCAAAACCCTCTCTAAAAAATTTTAAATTTTCATTTCGATTTCCATTCCAATAATGAACCAAACATTTTTGGATGATTCGTCATTCCATTTCCCATTCCAAAGCAATCCAATTCCATTTCCCATTCCTATTCCAATCATGAACCAAACATGTTCTTAGAGAAAAAGGAAAAAGAAAAGATAATGATAAACAAAAAGGTACAGGAAGAAAATAGTATCTCCAACAAAACAACCCAAAGAATACAACAGTTCTACGGTGTATATCGCAAGGCTCGCATAGCTAATGGTTCTACATGTTTGACAACTTCTATGACCCTGAATTACAACAAAAGAACCATAAAGACAAAAGAATAGAGAGAAGACGGGACAAGAAAAAATTCACTTCGAGAGAAACAGAAAAAAATGACAATGAAAACAAAAAGGTACATGGAAAGAAATGGCATCTCCAACAAAACAATCCACCAGTAAAACATTTCTCCATACTAGTGAAGTTTTGATACTAGAAATACTAATGCACAAACTTCCTATGTCATGTCCATTCAAAGAAGCAGCTAACACACCAAATTTAAGAAGAACAAACCTCTTTGCATGGTAGGATGACCAGCGGCATCAACATTGCTGGTCTGGGGAAAACGCATCAACTTTTTCGCAGTTGCCAGGTCCCATATTTCAACCTATGCATGTTGAAGTGCAAATTATGCAAGGAAATTAACAAACTACAAACAATCATTTCTTTGGGCCATGCAGTATGCATACCTACATGTAAAAGTTCCCCGGCGCATCTTAATGAGTGTCATTAAATGGTGACCATTCTTGAAATTCAGAATTAGGGAAAAATAGGGATTATATGTGCTCACCATAGAAGAGTCTTCACCAAGCAAGAGCCATCAATTTTCTTTCACCCATTGTTGAAAAGTCTGAGGACATAAAACATACAAATTATATAAGGTAAAGGGAAGTGATGAGAGAAATAACAATGAGAAAAAGAAAGACCAATCACCCTTGTTAGAGTATGTTATATACTTCATGTATTATGATCAAGGATTTAAGTGCCGTGACACGGGATCGTGCCGGCAACTTGCTGGCACGGTACGGCACGGTGAGTGCCGAGCCATGCCAATGCGTGCCGGTGAAAAAAATTCTTGTATCGATACATAATAGCATGAAATATTTGTTTTCTTTAGCAACAAAATATTCTAACTATTTATTATGTCTTTTTATCACATCTTTTGAACTTTATTGAGGAAATTACTTACTAATTTAAAAAATAAAGGGTTTTGAGCTATGCCATCGGCACGGAGTCTGTATCGTGCCGATATTTTGTCGGCGCGGTACGGTACGGTGGATACGGCCCGTGCCGACGGGCACTTAAAACCTTGATTATGATACATTATTAATTTCGTGAGTCACATGACTGTCACCTGACTACTTTCATACATCGTTTATAAATCTAATTAAAACCCTAGCAGGGTGCTCTATTCGCCATGCTTTCATGGTGCAATAGTACTACAACACAATATTGTAGCAGTATTGCAGCACAATACTATAGTGGCACTATAGCAGGACACCGTTGCAAAGATCTAGTTGCAGTAGAGAACAAATGAGGGGAAAGATAGAAGGGAGGAGAGACTGATACAGAAAGAGATCGCCAATGAGATATACGACGAGAATGTTGGTGGCGGCTAGATCTCTATCCCCTAGCGAGGGGTTGGCTCTGATACACATACTTTTGGTTTTAGTATTTTCTTTGGGCCTAATCTTATCTCTTGCTCCGCGAAGAACCAATTTACTCTCTCAATTGAGTTTTAAAGCTGAATATCAGGCAGCTGCTTCTGCTCTTGCTGACAGTATTTAAATCCGATGAGTACTCCATGATCTTAGCGTTCCCACATTGTGTCTTATCTGAATCTACCGTGACAATCATAGCACCACCTCTCTTGCTGCAAATCCTGTTTTACACGCTTGAACTAAGCACATTGAGATTGACCATCATTTTCTTTGTGAGAATGAGTGTTCGAAAAGGTGCAAGGCGCAAAAAGACGCAAAGACCTTATGGAGCCTAGGCACGAGGTGCACCGTGAGGCGCGCGCCTTAAGAAGGTGAGGCGCATATCTAATAAAAATAAAACACTCTTAACATGCCTGTTTTAAATAGATGTTTTAATGTTTTATGTTAAAAAAATTTCTAAAATAGCTATACAACAACAAAATAATCATAAAAAAGTAAAGAAGCCGCATGCATAAATGTTCTCAGCCTAAAAGTAAAAAAATTATGTTTCAACTTTCGACTTGAAAGTGCTTGCTGCTGCTTCTTACTTCTTACCACTGCTACTTATTGCCATTGGGGGAACGAAGAAAAAACGACCAAAAGAAAAGGAAAAGAAAGCGTTTAAATTAGGAATTTTTTTAAAATAAATTTCTTAACATTTTAGAATATATTGAAGAAACCCAAAACCTGAAAACTTAAATCCTAGACATATTAAACGTAAATATCATGAAGCGCATTTGAGGCATGCGGCTCACTCACGAGGCGCTAAGACTCGCGTCTCACACCTAGTTGAGAATCAATGTGGAGACCATCTCTTTCACATCTCCTCTGACAAACAACTAGTTGATTTCTTCACCAAGCCATTATCTACCTTCCATTATGCAATCTTGCAAACCAATCTTCGTATCCGACCACCGGATCCTCAAATTACAGCAGGATGTTAGACTATATTACTTATATATATCTAATGTATTACTCTCATACATCGTTTATAAATACTAATGAAAACCCTAGAGGGGTGCTCTTTTCACCATACTTTTAATCCTACATAGGTAAGAACCTCGATAGCATGAGCAAGATATTCAAATGTATTTTATAAAATATTGAGGTGTGATTGTCCTTTCTAGATACTAACAAAAGAAAGGGTCAATTAGGATAGGTTCCACAAATTTAATAAGGTATAAGGCAAAGAGATATCATAACAATGAAAATTCATTGCTTATACAACATATAATTCCTTTTTATATTTGGAATCTTTAGCATATGTCTGCAAATGCATGGTCCTTCCAATTCCATTAGAGGAAATATGTTTAAGATGGAGAAAATTGAGATCATTTCGTGATTGACAAAATTAATTAGAAGCAAGGATTTAAGTATTTTGGCACGGGGTCGTGCCAGAAACTTGCAGCACGGTACGGCATGGTGCATGCCAAGTCGCACCGATGCATACCGGTCATAAAAAATGTGCTTGACGCATAATGGCATGAAATATTTATTTTCTTTAGCAACAAAATATGCCAATTATTTATTATGTATTTTTATCAAATCTTTTGAACTTTATTAAGAAAATTACTTCTAATTTAAAGACTAGAAAGTTTTGAGTTGTACCATCAACACGAGGGCTGTATCGTGCCGATATCTTACTAGCACGATACTGCACGGTGGATACGGTCCGTGCCGATAAGCACTTAAATCCTTGTTTAAAAGTATCATGACAAACAATAATACAACTGAAATGGCACCTTAAAAAAAAAAAAATACGACCAATAGTAAAAGACATTCTTAAGTCATCTCCTTCCTTGGCGAGGACATCTCAGCTCTCATTCAGCAGCAATGTTCAACGTCAAACGCTTCATTCTCTGCAATGTAATTAATTTTCTACTCTTGGATTATTTCTTAACAAATAAATCTCCTAGGTAATACAATCCTAGAGTCAATCTTAAGTCAGTTTTAAAAAGTAATGGATTCAATTTCCTACGCATACCACATTATTTTATATCTCTATTCGAGCATGAGCGAAGATGAAGCAACGAGGCCGCCTCACAAGGGAAATAGTAGCCACGATCAAAGATGGCCAAGTAAAACAACTGTAGGCAAAAGAAGAAGAGACTCAGAAAATAATCAAACTGGATTGAGCATTAGAAGAGAAGGTGAAAAGCCACTACATTGAGAACTAAATATAGCATGACCTGGCACAAATAACAAAGGGTATTGTTAATGTGCTTTCAACCAAATCTTGAGCACGTATTAATATCACAATCAAGAATTTAGTAGGAGAAAAACACTGATGTGGGAAAAGATGTTGAGTCGTATTGCTATGGACCAAATTATTCAAGAGGAGACAAAGAATGGAGGGTATATAGGATCTACTAGGAGGGTAAACCAATGATCCTGATTCTGCAATGCCGACCTTTGATTGTGCGCCACATGTGCGCAGACGATAGATGCATACCACATTTGTAAGAGCGCCAAGAATAGTGTGAACATAAATATTTCGTAGAATCATCATTAGTAAATATAAAGATGATGGTAGAGCCTTTTTAACTCCTTTTTCTTCAGTCAGATTGTCAATTTCATGGTAGCTTTTGATTCACGATATTGTGAAAAACTAATTTCTCTGAAATCTACTTTTCAATTACGATTTTGTGAAAAATCTAATTTCCCGAGAGATATAATCAACTTTTCAATTAGAACAAAGTTAAGTATAAGAAAATCATTTAAAAGGAAAATCCAAATGTCATTCATAAAAAGTAATAAGTTTCTCAAAGTGTTGAAATGTTCATAACTACGAAATATTTACCATATAATTTAAATTCACATAGTTGTAAACATTTCACAACGTTGCTATAAAGGTGCTCTACGCAACCACATATACGGTGCAATCAAGCGACCGTTATGCGGTGCAGTCAAGCAACTGCTCTGCATATGTCATACGCAGCTCAAAATATGGTTTGGCCTCGTATGCAAACTTATGTGGCCACATAGGAGGACTTATGCGGCCCATACTAAGATGGTGTAGAATATGTGATCCTTCTAATTTTTTTGGTCAGACTCAAAGCTTTAGCGGTTACTAGGTTTTCGAAATGAGTGAAAAAGGGAAAGATGAAGGAATCATGATTAGCTATGAGACTACTACTGCAAAACTCTCTATCTACAAAGTAGCAATACAAAAAATGAATTTAGCATGACTTAATGCTTTAATTATTTTATTACCTTTGTGAGTCATACTTTTTAGTTTGTTGTGCAAGTGTTAGCAGTGACATCCGATCAGTTGTTTTGCTGATTTTTATTATGAATTGCTTCATGAATGTTAATAGTCATAAATAATACAAAATCTTGTGATAATTAATTTCTTAGTAGTCAGATTTTACCACAAAGTTGATTAGGTTTCAAAAAAGATAGTTATTATTACTTGTTCAAAGGTAATTTAGTTCTTTGCCTGTGTTCATAAATTGAAATGCATATTAATATATTTTATACAAATGCATGTAAATATTTTTTAATATTCAAAAGTTAAACCACATGTGCACGTGCATACCACCTATAGGCTATGAGATGGGCCAGCCGCCCGTGTATTGCATACTATTTTTTTGAAGATTAAAGCACAATCTAATTAAAAAGCCATACTTCTAAAACAATCACGATATTTTTAAGCTACTGAACTTTTTATTGGTTCTAACAACCATAGATTACGAGGTAGGCTATGTGGCCGCATATGCAATTTGCTAACTTACATGTACCACATATTGATATACGATATTATATGCAGTTGGTCTGCATCTGTGGTCCGCATAATATTATGCGGCCACAGATTGGCTGCGGATTGGTTGCATGGTGTTGCTTACTATGTGTTTGTTCTCTTTTTTTTAATAGTGTAACTAGTGCAATGGTGTTAGCTATCTCTCTCCTGACTTGATTCTATTTCATGATTTGCATTTTGTACTATTATGTTTTATACATTAGCTGGTTATGGTGCATTCATACATTCCTACCTATAATAAGTAAATGACTACATATGTTCTAAGCTATATATACATTTTTTTAGTGACTAAACCAAGGCTTTAAGTGCCCGTCGGCACGGGCCGTATCCACCGTGTCGTACCGTGCGGCATGATACAAACCCCGTGTCGATGGCACAATTCAAAACCCTCTATTCTTTAAATTAGTATGTAATTTCCTCAATAACGTTCAAAAGATGTGATAAAAAGACATAATAAATAGTTAGAATATTTTGTTGCTAAAGAAAATAAATATTTCATGCTATTATGTGTCGGCACACAAGAATTTTTTTGACCGGCACGCAACGGCACGGCTCGGTACGCACCGTGTCGTACCGTGCCGGCAAGTTTCCGGCACAGCCCTGTGCCACGGTACTTAAATCCTTGGACTAAACCACAGAAGCACCAACATATACGCCGCATACCGCATATGTGCTATGCAGTCAATCAACCGCCCACTTATACCAAAACGCTTTCTAAAACTTTGCTTAAAACAAAGCGAAATTAGACAAAATTGGATTCACTTCTAACTTTTCAACAATAGGACTTAAAGTGTTTGCTCGGTTTCTATAATTCTCTATATTTTGAAAACCTATAAAGAGTTTGAGCCTAAGTGTCGTTTCAAATCATGTTATAATTGTTCCTAACCTAAGCAAAGTTGAACTGGGGGAAACATGCGTTCTATTTCTACAGAACCTATGTTTGGGTTCCGAAACCGGCCTATGTTATAGAACGTGGAAGTCGCATTCCGGAAGCTGCATAGTAAGGACCAATATAGGCTAGGTTGGAGGAAAGTGAAAAGATGGAGTATTCAGGGGCTAAATGTAATTATGTACCCTTTTATAAATACTCCTAAAGAGCTAACCCTAGCTATTCCCACCCCCCCCCCCTCAACAAGAACTCTCCTCTCCTCCTCCTCCCTCGCACTCTACCCCTTTCTTCCTCCTCTTTCTCAAGGATTCCCACTTGGAGATTGAGCTTTAGAAGGAATCCAACAACATTCTTACCTAAAATCAATTTAACATACACACATACATATATACAGACAAGATCTGAATGAACAATGGCAATTAAGTAGTGTCATAAGTTGAAAGTCCAAATAAAGAAGAGATCAGGCCATGTCTCTAGTATACACATTACAGTGGTATAGCATATAGGACCCAAACCACACTAAATTGTGTCAGATTTAGATTGCAAATTCTACTCACCAATAGTTAGGGAACCTAAAAGTTCAAGTGCCAATTAAAAACTTGTCGAATATTTACACAAAAGGGAAAATAAAAGAATTTGAATAGATGAAAACAAACTAGAAGTGAAGACAAAGTATCAAATGGATGGGGAAAAAAAACAACAGAAAAAAAAAACATAAAGACCATCTTTTTCCTAACAATTCAAATGGATAAAAACAATGGGAAAATTCTTGGACGATTTATTCCTACCTATTCAATAGCTACCATGAAGTACCATCTTTCCTTCTCAAATCTCTATCAGTTTCATATGCTTGACAGGCCAATATAACAATATGCAATCAACATATAGAAAATTAGCCTCCCTGTATAGACTAGGAAGATGACTCAAAATAATTAAGTTTTTCCACAAAACAATAGTAAAGGCTTCGTATGTGCATTTCACAATCATGCCAAACCCTAAGCTGAACCAACACTGAAGATCAAGGGATCAAACTGTGAGACCCAAACCTAAAATGCAATTAAACATTTTTGCGTAATCGGGATTAAACTGGTATTAGTTTTGAACTAACCAATTATGGTAGCAACATTAAGTAAATTGTATAACAGCTAAAACAAAATAGTTATGAGATGTTGGGTGACTTTTAGATTGCGATAAGAAGACCACGCAGTGAGACATCTATGAAATAGTTAGAATCTAGTAGTCCAAAATTTTATTAGTAGCAGTCTGAAAACTAAAATGAGGCATTAAGTATTAAGTCAATCAAAGTAATTTCGATAAGTAAACTTTCCTATGTAATTGCAATTAAATTGTCATTGGATCATTGGATCAAAGGCCTAAATAAAGAGTTCTTCTTTAAATTGTAGAAATCATAACATTGTTACAGGTTGCTTGTGACCCGACACCTTGCACGTACAGGGCAAATTTTGTCTATGCAGCGAATCTATCGCATGCCTAGTTGAGCTTCTAAACCGAGGCATTGACACAAACAATGTATTGATAAGCTCAATGCCTCAAAGCTGATTTCCTAGCACATAAATGCAAGATTTAAAATTACATTTTCTAGCCATTTGCGTAAGATTTTGCTTTATTCTACAAATCTCATCTCCTCATCTTGAACTAAAGCAGCAAAGGAAAAAAGGGGACTTTTTTCAAAATAACCCTAAAAAAATTTATATTTGGCCAAATAACCCTATTTTGTTCAACTTAGCGCCAGATTAGAGCAAAAACTAGAAAACAGTGAACGATTCACCGTCTTTAATAAAACTTAAAAACCAATCAACAGTTTACCCTTATTTTCTTTAGAGAGAAAATGGTAAATGATTCACCGTTTCTTTCTTATTGCCCACATACAATCCTAATAACCACACAAAAATTCCAACAAACCCACGTACAATCCTAATAAACTCACAAAAATTCTAACAACCCGCAATACAATCATAACCAAATAGAAATCCCAACATCCCACATACAACCATAACAATCCCATAAAAATCCTAACTACATAAAAATTCCACAAACGACAATAATAACCTTAAGTTTCCTAAAGACGGTGAATGATTCACCGCTTTTAAAGTTTCTATTGAACACGGTGAACTATTGAACACAGTGAACAATTTACCATCTTTCACTTCTCTCTCCATCGTGGTGCTGAGTTAGACAAAATAGGTTTAGTTTGCTAATTAAAATTTTAACATGGTTATTTGGCAAATTATAAATTTTTCAAGGGTCGGTTAAAAAAAAGTCAAAAAAAAGGAGTAAGCTACCTTTAAGGTGTGCTTGAGATCTTTCCGCACAATTGACATCGGAAAATCTAATGCTCTCCTTTGAAACACCATTTTTCTTGTTTTCTTCAAGTTCATTAATGGAGTAATCAGATTCCACAATACGTTCGCTTGCAGGGATTGCTTTGCTAGATTGTGACGAACAAGAGGCAGACTTCACCAATGAAATCTTGCAAAAATGGTACGAGTTCGTTCTAAATGTGACCAAAGGTTTCCTACCAACATAATCCAAGCATATGTGTTAAAAACCAAGCTTACTAACCCAATCTCACCATACCAAAAGAAACCCTACATTACCCTTCATTTATAATAGAAAATAAAATAAAATAAAAAACAAGTTAAACAAAAACCCTCTTTAATCATAAAACTGAGTTATTTTTACCTAGACAGACCAGCTTCTTCGATCTCCCAACATTTACATGTCCCATCTCTACCTTGACTACACCAATAAAGAATTTACGATAACCAGTCAACCTTACACAAAGGAAAGAGCAAGAGAATTGCAAAGAAAACAAAAGCCACCTCACAACTTTGTTGCCTATGGCGAAATAGGTCGCAATAATACACGCCAGTACCTCCACCATGAGCCCTAGAATTTGCAAAATTCAGATAAAATAAGTAAAGCTTAGGGAGAGAAGGCCTCTGCAAGCTCGTCGCGCGGATGAAATTTATACTGTAATGTACCGCGTGTAAGACCATCACACATACAATCAATTTATTTAAATATCATTTCTTCATTATACCTATAGATAAGAAACTAATCTTTTATGCCCACAATCTAGAACCGTCAATTGAGACCCATTATTATCCATTCGATAGCCAAACAATAAAATCCAATTTTTAACTACAAAGCAAGTTATCAGATACAATGAGCACATTTTAAGCGATTAACATGCAGGCTATGTCCATATGTAAGAACAAGTTATCCAGTGATAACTTGATGCACGATTAGGATCTTCTTTTATAATTGCTAGCTGGGAGCTCGACTTTACCTCCTTGCAAGGCCCTGCGACGTGATGCCTTATTATAGGAAAATGACTTGAAAGTAAAATAATGCTTTTCTATGACCATACTGATCCACCAAATACAAGCGTGCTGAATAAAATGTTCATAAATTCAAACAGGCCCTCAGCATATAAAAGTAGAAGAAAGCATAATAGATGGCAACAAGTAGCGAAGAGTACAGGGTGGAGGAGAGCGTGCGGTGCTGTGCTGTGTCCCAGACACGAAGCTCTCCATCTGCAGAGCTGAACCAACGAACGATTCGATCAAATAAAGGGAATAAATATGAAATGTGAAGGGGGGGACGCCAGTGCCAGGGAAGAGAGAGAGAGAGAGAGAAGAGGCTTTACCCAGAAAAGAGTAGAGCGCGCGAAGGGTGGAAGCAGGCGTCCATGACGGGCGCCCGATGGCCCCTCATGACGGCGATCGGGTCAGGAGGAGGGCGTGGCTTGCCGCCGCCGCCGCCGCCGCCGCTCATAGCCCCGCAATTCGTGATTCTGAGAAGAGCACAAGAGGTTTCCACGAATCCAAAGATGAAAACCCTAGAAGCGAATGGAGATCGAGGAGGGAGGTGGAGCTCGGGCGACACCGAAAACGAAACCCTAGAATCGAGGAGGCGGAGAGGCGCAGGGCTTTTTTTATAAAATGACCCTAGAAAATTTTTAATTGACAAAATAATTTTATAAAAATTTTATTTATAAAATTAAGGCTAAATTATAAAAAATTCCTCAATAATAACCCGTTTTTTCACTTTTCCCCCTTGATATTTAAAAACCTACACTTTACCTCCTCCTAATTATGGAATTGTGCACAGAGCCCCCTACCGTCATGGTTCGTGAGTGTTCCGTTCGCTTTTTCCAAATTTATTAATGGAATACCCAAAATACCCTTAAAAATTGCGGGATACCATAAAATACTCATTCTTTTTCCTCCAGAACCACTCTTTCACCCTTTCAAACACTAACTCATCTAGACCATCTTCTCCCCTCCTCCCAGCAGCATCACGTTGAAGTCTCTGGAGCTGGAATCTTACCATTAGGGGTGTAAAACGGGCCGGGCGGCCCGTGGCCCGCCCGGCCCGGCACGACAGCAGGCCAGGCCATGGCCCGGCACGGCTACTGTAGCATCCGTGTCGGGCCGGCCCGGCCTGACTCTACGGGCCGTGCTGGGCCCAGCCTCTGCGGCCCGTAGGCCCGGCACGGCACGGCCCGTGTCGGGCCTGGGCCGTGCCGGGCCGAAGGATCGGCCCGCAGCCCGGCACGGCACGGCCCGGATGGGCCGTGCCTGCCGGGCCGGCACGGCCCGAATATAAGAAGCCGTTGAAATTTAAATCCTGTAGCTGGCCTAGCTAGCCTTTAGGCTTTAGTAGGCCACTAGGCCCTTTCAATTCCCACTGTGACACTATCCAAGGGTCTGCAGGGTCTGCAGACCCTTGGACAGTGGGCCCAACGGCTATTGAGCCGTTGGGTCACTTCACACTTGATAGTTTTTTCTCCATTTCGATTTTTTTTTAAAATGTTAAAAAAATTAAAAAAATATTTTTTTGATCAAAATGACCATAATGTCCTCACTAACATTCAAAATTTTAAATGTTAGAGAGGACATTTTGGTCAAAAAGTAAAAAATATTTATATATATATTTTAAAATTTTTTATACCTATAAATACTACTACAAACATTCAAATTCATCACAACAAACTACTTACTCTTCATTCATTTTCTTCTACAAATACTTCATATTCTTAAACTTTCAATTTAAATCCTTCTCTCTCTCAACTCTAAAGTTTACTTTGCAAATATTTTTAATATTTTTCAACAAATTTTTTTACAAAGTCTCTCTACAATTTCATCATACAAAATTTTAATTTCAACACAATAATTAATCTCTTCTTTTTTTAGTTTTTAATTTTTAAAATATTTTTATTTAATTTTTTTTAGTATTATTGTGTTTATTTTTTATAACAATGTCGGGTGAATTTTCTCGTATAGATTTTTCTTGCACTGATTATACTCCTGAATATTATGTTAGTAATCAATCAGAAACTGGAGTCGGCGGTTCTAGTTCTACACAAGGTGATGACGACTCACAACCTAAACCAAATTTAGATGCAAGTTCTAAAAAGGCATCTAAACGAAGAACAAGTGAAGTATGGAAGTACTTCAAAATCAAAGATATTGAAGGACAAGGCATGCGAGCTGTTTGTAGTATATGTGGGATTCACTATTCTTGTGATAGTTCCGTGAATGTGTCATCTTAATGTACATATTCAGAAACACCAGGCAAAAGAAGGTAAAGAAGCAAACCAATCTCAACTTGCTTTTACTTCTAGTGGAGTTAGTACATTTCAATATTCTCATGAACGTAATAGAAGAGAACTTGCATTATATATTGTAGGAGGTGAACAACTATATACATTTGCCGAATGTCCATATTTTGAACATTATGTGAAAACAAATTTTTAAATCCCGCATATAAAAAAACTTCACGAAATACTAGTCACAAAGACTCAATAAAAGCATTTCTTGAATATAGACAAAATTTGATTTCGATTTTAGAAAATTTGAATTCAAAAATTTCTCTCACTTCTGATATTTGGACGTCAAGAAATGAGCGTAGTTTTATTTGTGTTACTGCACATTGGATTGATTCTAATTGGATTTTACAAAAACGAATTATTAGGTTTCAAGAACTTGAGTTTCCACATACTGGTAGTAATATTGCTCAAGCAATTGAAAATGTTTTGCTAATTTATAACATTAGCCAAAAAAAAATTTCAATTAGTTTCGATAATGCTAGCAATAATAGAACCGCAATTCAAATTTTGAAAAATAATTTACATCCCATCTTAAATGCAAAATTATTTCATAATAAATGTGCATGTCATATTATAAATTTGTGTGTTCATGAGGGATTAAAAATAATTAGTTCACAAATAAAAAAATTAAAAGATTGTATTATATTTATTCACAGTTCTGGTCCAAGAAAACAAGATTTTAAAAGCTTATGTAAACAAATGGGCCAAAAATATAAAAAATTTATTTTTGATGTTCAACACCGATGGAATTCCACATATAAGATGTTGCAATATTGTTATGAGTATAGAAATGTTTTAACTATTTATAATGAGAAAATGCAGCATAATCCCATAACTAATGAAGAATGGGATATTGGACAAATTCTTATGACTTTTTTGCAACCATTTTATGAGTCAACCAAACTTCTGTCAGGTGTGTATTATCCTACTTCATGTCATTTTCTTAATCAAATTTTAATTATGAGTAGTCATTTTGCTGAATATAGAAATTATCCTTTTTTAGCTCAAATTATTTTTATGATGGAATCTAAATTTAAAGACTATTGGGAAGAAATTCCTATTGTACATCTTTTAGCCTCTATAATGGATCCTAGAATTAAATTAAATGGAGTAGAAATTGCTCTAACACAATATAATGAATTTTTAGAAATTAATTTAGCAAATTATTCAAATAGGGAATTTTTTTTTCAAACAGTAAATAGTACTTTATGTGAAATGTATAGTGTTTATGCAACTGCTTCGGGTAATAAGCGACCATATTCTTCACAATTACAAAGCAGTAGCAGTAGTAGCAGTGGTAAAACTAGTAAAAATATGATTTTATCTTTAGTGAGAAAACAAAAACAAACAGATTTTAGTGCACCTTCTTTTAATGAACTTCAATTTTACTTAACAACCGACTTTTCAAATCTTTTTAATGAAGATGAATTAGATAAATTAGATATTTTAGCCTGGTGGAAAACACATGAAAGTACATATCCTGTGCTTTCTGCAATGGCACATGATTTACTAACTGTGCAGGTTTCAACAGTGGCATCCGAATCTGCTTTTAGTGCCGGTGGAAGAATTTTGGATGATTATAGAACCCGTCTTAAGGAGGATGCGGTTGAAGTTTTAGTCTGCTTAAAAGATTGGCGAGCTGCAGAATTAAGAATGCAAGATAAAGGAGGTCATGAATCTACATCTTCAGATGAAACAGAATCAACTACCTAAAAATACACTTGTGGCATGCTAGGGTGCAATTGTTCCGATCTCCTCGCTATTGCCTATTAGTTATTGTGCCTTTTTTTTTATTATTTGGTACCGCTTTTTAGCTTGTGTCTTTTTTTTTTTAAATGAAGGAATGATGTAATGAAGAAAAAAATTATGTTGAATTTTTTTTCTCTATTATTTGCTAATTGGTTGTATAAACAATACCATTTTATTTTAAATATATTTGTAATTTTTTGGTTTTTTATATTTTTCTCCAATGTAATATATAATATTATAATATGATTAATTCAATTACCAATTTTATTATTTATGTTTTAATTTTTTAAATTTTATAAAATTTTTAAATGAGTTTTAGAAGGTTGGGTATAATTATGTAAATTAAAATTTATAAGTCAAAAAGTTATAATTTAAAAAAAATTTCTTAAAAAATTATTTTTTTTAAAAAATGCAACTTTTATGTAATATGAATCATATGATTAATACAAACTTTATATATTTGTTGTAATTATTTTTTTAAATATTAATTTCTCTTCAAATAATAAAAAAGTATGACGAATATTTTTTTCTGAAAAAAAAATTTTGAAAAAAAAAACTGTGGAAATTAAAGAAGAACTGGTGGGAGGCGGATTCGAACTTGGCGCATTTCTCAAAAAAAAAAAAAGGAATGGCCTGGCCGCGTGTCACGCGTCACGCGTGGCAGCCTGGCACGAAGCCCGGCCCGGCCCGGCACGGCCCGTGCTGTTCGGGCCAGAGGGCCGGGCCGGGCCTCCTACTTCATGAAAATGGGCCGGCACGGCACGGCCCGGATTAAGAACCGGGTCGGGCCGGGCCGACCAGTGGCCCGATTTGGCCCGGAAAATGTGGGCCGTGCCAGCCCGGCACGGCCCACATTACATCCCTACTTACCATGTAGCCTTCAAAATTATCAAAAAGGTATGATTTTCCTTCCTTAACCATATGTATATATATATATATATATATATATATATATATATATATATATATATATATATATATATATATATATATATATATATATATATATATATATATAAAGAGAGAGTTTAGTTAGGATACTTTTACAAGTATCACCTCCATGGTCTATTAGGTTTTTAGCCATTGGATCTACTTTTTGACTACTAATAGTCCTTGGATCAAACACTATTCTACCTACCACCACCTACCACCACCTACCACCATCATCTCAACCTCACATCTCTCCATCCAAGGGCTAAAAACACTAAAGTACCACCCATGTGATACTTGTAAAAGTATTCTAGCTCCACTCGTATACATATATATATATAGTTCTCTCTAAATGAACCAAACTTTTTTTCACTTAATACACTGTGATCTTAGAAATGTCAGCATCTTCATCTTATTTCAGCATCTTTATATTTGTTCTCACAGTATATTATACAAATTATCAAAAATGTATGATTTTCCTTCCTTAAGCATATATATATATATATATATATATATATATATATATATATATATATATATATATATATATATATATATATATATATATATATATAAAACTAGGCTACTATGCTATTAATAGCACCAAGTAATTGGTGCTATCAAGTTTTTGACCGTTGAATTAAGAGATGTGCGGTTAGGATGATGTGGGCCCCTAGGGTTAAGTGGGTGGTTGGTTGAATAGTATGATCTAACGGGTGTAAATCATCAAAGGGGTGGATTTAACGGTGGAAAACTTGGTAGCACCGAGTGCTTCGTCTATTGATAAAGATAAATAGGACTATATATATATATATATATATATATATATATATATATATATATATATATATATATATATATATATATATATATATATATATATATATATAGTTCTCTGAAAATGAACCAAAATTTTTTCTCTTAATACACTGAGAGAATAGAAATGTCAGCATCTTCATCTTATTATACAAATTAAGTAACATTCTCATTTTATATTTGTTTTCGTCGTCTTTTGCTACAGCAAAATGTCAGCATCTTCATCTTCATCTAGTGGTTGTACTTCTGGCCAGCTCAATGTGGATAATCCAATTTGTTTATGTGGGGACTAAAGGCTCCTCAGAGAACATCACTAACATTCGATAATCCAGGAAGACGATTTTATGGCTCCATAAATTACAAAAGAAATGGTTGTGGTTTTTTTCGTTGGCGTGATCCAGAGATATGTGAACGAGGAAAGGAATACATCATTGAACTCCTCGAACAAATTGGTTGTTTGAAGAAGAAAGTAATAGCATTGGAAAAATGAAGTATCAACAACTGCTGAAGATAACTATACTCTTAGTAAGAAGTTGACAGATGTTGAAAATTCGAGCAAGGCACTTCGAGAGGAGATGGATAGCCTGATTGCCAAAATGGCATTGATCA
This sequence comes from Aechmea fasciata, assembly GCA_025177825.1. Taxonomy (NCBI): domain Eukaryota; kingdom Viridiplantae; phylum Streptophyta; class Magnoliopsida; order Poales; family Bromeliaceae; genus Aechmea; species Aechmea fasciata. The sequence continues at coordinate 1,564,217 of CM045944.1, read as the reverse complement.
AGATGAAGCTAAAGGAAAAGGACAATAAGTGGAGTCACAAATACTATATGCTTATTATCTGTACTATAGTGCTAAATATTTTATTATGGTATCTACTAATATGAATGTTTATGTATGCCACCTTTTTTTGTTTCAAGTGAGTGGCCTATTGTGTAATATGATGATATGCAATAGATCATGCAAACTATTTACATGGATCTATGTAGTATTGGTATGAGCTTTGTAGTTACTGACATATGAGCTTTGTAGTTATTTACATGAACCAACAATAGAATTAACACTCTCAATAAGTTAACTAACATGAACAAGAGAACAAATATGTTCACTGCATACATGAACAAGAGAACAAGATAACCAACAAGAGAACAAGATAACCATACATGAATAATATAACCAACAAGTTCACTGCATACATGAACAAAAGAACAAGAGAACGTACAAGTTCACTGCAGATTACATACATGAACAAGAGAACCTACAATAGAAGTTACACTCTCAATAAATTAACTGACATGAACAAGAGAACCAATATGTTCACTGCATACATGAACAAGAGAACAAGATAACTAACAAGAGAACAAGATAACTATACATGAATAAGATCGATAACCAACAAGTTCACTGCATACATGAATAAGATAACCAATCTGTTCACTGCATACATGAACAAAAGAACAAGAGAACGTACAAGCTCACTGCAGATTACATACATGAACAAGAGAACCTACAATAGAACTGTAGATTGCATACATGAAGCAGAGAACTAACATGTTCTTTGCAGTCTTACAAAATCACTGCATTCTTACAAGTTCTTTGCATTCTTACAACTCCAATAGTTTTGGTTAGATCCAAATACAAAAGGATCTAACTTGAGTACAGATAGTAATATAAGTATCTTACAACTTGCTGAACAAATCAAACCAAAATTCTTTACAAAATGAGTATACAAAAAAATCTTGTGAGTTGTCTCTGTCTTTCATATAAGTAAGGTTAGATCCAAATACAAAAGGATTTAACTTAAGTTATAGACATCATTATAAGATATCCAATAACTTGCTGACCTAAGTTGGCTTACTGGTTGATTCTTGAGTTGTTGTTGGCCTAAGTTGCTCTCCTACTCCTCTTTTGAGAAATCCCTAGAAGAAAGAATCAAATACACATTATATAAGTATATAAGACTTAGCTCAAGCAGTCAGCTAGTAATAAAATAGTTAGAAGCTTACTGGCTTTGCTCCACCCCTTGCTCCACCCCTTCCTCTACCTGCTCGAGCATTTACATTTATGGTAGCTGCAGCAACTGTACTAAAGGATGGAATATGCTGATTAGAGCTCCTGCCTCTTCCAGTTAATACCCTACCAACCCTACCCATTGATCTTCCTCTTCCCCCAATTGGTACTCTTCCTCCCATAGAAGCAGTATTGCTTTCTCCCGAACTTATTGGTGCTCTTCCACCTCTCCCAAGTGGTGATTTGCCTCCTCGACTCAGTGGTGGCCTCCCTCCTCGATTCACTGGTCCCTTACCTTTACTTGTTCCCTCACCACCTATTTCCTCACTACATGCAGTACTAGTGCAAGATCGAGTATTGTGTCCAAATTCTTTACACTTCTTACATCTATACTTTGTACCTCCTTTCCTAATTTTACCTTTCTTTGGCTCATCAACTGCTCTCTTCCTTGCTTTCTTTGGTCTACCTGGTTGCCTTCTATATGGAGGTGGCATTATAGGCTCAAGCCCAATCTTAGGCCACATTGAAGAATCAGGTATAGGCATGATCATTTGGCTATATGTTCTTATATAAGTCTCCTTTAAAAAATATTTGTGAACAAAGTCCTCGGGATCCAACTTTGCCTTGTATATAGCAGAGACAGCATGTTTACAAGGAACCCCAGTGACATCCCACTGCCTGCATTCACAAGATGATGCTGCCAAGTTAACAGTGTATTGTCTTTCATTGCATTGAACCTCATAAATGGTTTCTCCAGCCCATAATGGCTCACAATATCTAGCTTTTTTTTTTTATTTCCTCCAACTTTCCTTGCACCTTAGGGCATAAAATACCATGTTGTCTTTCCATATATTGTCTCTTCTCTTGAAACCTTGTCATCACCTGCCTTCTAATCTTCTCCATTAAATTAATGATTGGTAACTCCCTTGCATCTAGTATTGTCCGGTTCCATGCCTCACGCATATTGTTGCATAGCAAATCACATTTAATATCAGGTCTGAAATAAGCACTTGTCCACATTCTTGGTGGCACTTTCAGGAGCCATTCATAAGCAGGAACATTTGCATTCTTAATTTTGAGCATGTTTTTTTCCCAATCTTGCATAGTATAAAAAGTAGCTGCCTCCCAAAGCAAATCTTTCAACACTTTTCCCTTAAACTATTCTTTGAAGTTATTGTACATATGTTGCACACAAAATCTATGGTCAACTCCTGGCAGCAGACCATCAAAAACCTCCACCAGACCCTAAGACAGTTAACAATAAAAGTAAACAAAAGTTAGCTCCATAAAGAATTCTGTTTGAAGGCAATTAATTCATCATTGTATTGAGTTAAATTTTGTACCTTTTGTCTATCAGATATGAAAGTCCACCCATGTGCCTCTACTGGTCCAATAGCTTGTAGCAAATTTGTTAAAAACCAATTCCAGGAATCCTTCAGTTCTGCTTCTACACACTACAAGAGAATTGGGTTTTAGCGACACTTTTTTGGGACATTTATGTATAATTTTTATTAAAAAAACCAAACTAGTAAATCCCAAAGATAAAGCCCAATTACCGAAAATAAAATTTATAATGTTCAAAAACTCCTAAATTTTTAAAAAAACTAATAAAGGCCCAAGCAGAAAGCCCAAATACAAAAAAATGGCAAAAAACTATCGTACCCTCGCTCACCTCGCTCTCTTCCTCCTCCTCCTCCTCCACATCCGAGCGAATCGTCTTCTCCCCTCGCTCAAACCCCCTCGCTCACCTCCTCCTCCTGCGTCACCGCAACCGATGAACTAGGGTTCCGGCGGCCGGAGTTCGGCCGCGAGGATCTCGCGGGGACCATCGCCGGAGAAGTAAACGCCAAATGTCGAGGCGACGACGGTGGTGGGGAAGCAGGAGTCCGGCGACCTGGTTGTGCTCGCGGCGGCGTTGAAGGCGTGGAAGGGGTAGACGAAGAAGAAGGTGAGCTCGATCGATCGATTATCCCATATATTATTGTAGATCATTTTACTGTTTGTGGATTATGCTATGGAGAACATTTATGTTTTTCTATGATTTAGTGATGCTAACTTAGTTATAAAAGTTTGATCAGATCAATTGATGGTTTCTTATTATCATTAAGAAAACCGTAACATAGACTAGTGAGATTTTTTATTTTTTTTGTTTTTTTTTTGGGCCACCATCATAGATCACATATCTATTAATGTCCTAAATACAACAAAAAACTGCTTATGGGCAGTATTAGCTGTAGTAGCATTTTGACTGATCTGTTACTATTATATCATTTCGGAGAATTCTTGTCTCCCCTATTTTATGCTATAGAATTCTATTCCATACATCACATTCTAAGATCTACTCAATTCTAAGCATATACAGAGAAAACCCAAAGTCCTTGATTGATCCAAGTAATCTCACCATCTAATTAAATTGAGGCACATAGAAACATGATTTAGAGCATTTGAAACTTTTAAAAATCAAATTTCAAAATTTTTTGACCTTATTTACCTTATTCATCAAAAGATCTCAAAATTAATAACTTTCAGTGGCCACGGTATGGTATACATGCTAGTTTAACGGTGTAAATACATCAAAATTGGTTGAATTTTTGATAAAAAAAATTCTATAAATAATTCTACCAATTTCGATTAGGTATTTACTTTCCAGTCATAGGAACAAGATATGCTAATTTGTTATGAGATGTAGGAATTCAATTTTACTGTATTCTGCTAGTTAAAGTTAGATGTCAAAGAATTACCTAGTAAAATGTTAGAGTCAGGAGTTTTTAAGACCATTTGCCAAAATTTTTGTTTTCCAAGTTGCAGCTTAGTTGATTAGGTGATCATGAGTTTGGCTGTAGAAAATCAAATAAAATAATATATTGATGGGACAAAATTCTCATTTAGGATATCAACAGGAGAGAGAGTTTTATGGGTGATAGGGTATGATGTGTATGGTTTTGCTAACATCTGTCCGTGTAGAACTACAACGTAGAGTGAAGTGATAGATCAAATAGAATAGCTTTATCTTGTGTGTTATATAGTTTAGAAAAAAAAGAAAGATTTATCACTATTAATTAATTAATCTAGGTTTTAGCGACACTTTCTTGTGACACTTTAGTCTAAGTGTTCTAAATATATTTAAAAGTTTTTAAAATTAAAAAAAAATTGCAATGCCCAAATAAACACCTGAATTACAAAAAATAAAGAAGAAAAAGAAAGAGAAAAAAAGGATCGGCCCTTCACCAAACCCGTTACCCTGTTTCATATTACCCTGGTCGTATCCTCTTTCTCCCATCTCCACCTCTTCTCCCCTCACCTGGGTCGTATCCCTCTTTCTCCCCTCACCACCTCTTCTCCCTTCACCAAACCCATCGAAACCCTAGAAATCCCCCCTTGCGCTCCTCCTCCGCCGTAGCACCCGAAGATATAAGGTACGAGACGCCACGGTTGCCGGGGGAGTTGGCACCAAACGTCGAGGCGGCGGCGGCGGTGTTGGGGGAGGAGTCCTGCGACCGCTTCGGTTATGCTCGCGGCGCGTTGAAGGTGCGGAACGAGGAGAAGGAGAACGTAAGCTCGATCGATACTAGGTTTTCTTATCATGAGGATTTAGGGTGTAATCTCTTGTGAGAATCGCTTTGTGCGTGAATCGCTTGCTTGTTTGTGAATGAATCGGATATGATCTCTTTGATTAAATATATCATTAGGCTCGCTAGCTAGTACCTTAAACTCGTACACTAATTTGGGTTTTAATAGAGTAGAACCGAAGAATTTAGTAGTATCTGCTATTTCACATGTCCATTTGATAGTTTTATTATATGTGATTACATGATTTGGGTCTACCAATTAACAAATTGCAGTAGTATGTAGCAATTTAACTTTATTTTGACATGTTTCCGGCTTTAATCTCTTTGATTTAGGATTTTTTGATTAGTTATATTATTCTGGATCTTGTTAATTTTATCAATGATTCTGCTAAATTAAAATGGCTTTTGTGCTAGCAAAATGGATTTGCAGGTGCCATTAACTATTAGCAATCAATTGCTAGCAAATCTCTAATTTAGATGATTCTGTTAAACTTCAAATTACATATATCAAATGAGAATCAAGTTGTTTAATCATATTTGCTATTTTCGGGCTTTGAAACAATTCCCCTTCGTATTTTTTACTTGTGTAGTTTGTGTGTTACTTGCTTCAGATCTGCACTATGCTGAAACTTCAGTTATAGATGTGTGAGTACGTCTAACCTTCATTTAGAAAGGAATAAAAGAGGTTAAACTTCAATTATATTCACATCTTCTACAACTTTGCATTTCGACTCCAACTTGTATATATTATTAACATATACATATACTAGTTCTTACTACTAAACTTCTTATCAATTCTATCCTTTAGTAACTGAGAATTAGGGATAAATAACCTCACTTTTAAGCAGGATTTCATATGATCTTAACTCAGATTTTATCTTCCAACACTTAATCATAAGTATATATATATGCATATACTCACACATCTATATACTTAGAGTTAGCTTATGGAATTCACAATGCAGTTTTGTGATTTCCACTAGCTCCAACTCCCACGGGACTTCCAATTAGCATCTCCCTGTTATACTAATTGAATTTCAATCCATAGCTAACCATAATTATCGTAATTTGCTATTCAATTAACTCATTTTCAGCTTTAATAACCAGCAGGAATCAATGCTGAAATCTACTCTATTACTTCTCTTTTGGCAGCCATTACATCATAGAACACTCCATTCTATAATTTAAAACTCTTCAAAATGAGTTAACACCCAATCCATCTGGTTTCCTTCAGCTCCAATCAGCGAGGAATTTTTGTTTTAAAGCTTTCTTTTCTACTCAACCTCAAAATCTGCACTATGCTGAAATTTCAGCACCATGCTGAAATTCTGCACTTTACTTCCTCTTTGTGCAGCCGCTACAAGCCTAGAACAATTAGTTCTCTTGCTTAGAACTCTTCTAGAGTAACTAATATAACTCTAACCAGGGATAAGAATCAATCTTACCTCAATTCGCAGCTTCAACAGGATTTCTTTCAGCTCCAACAGCAGGGTATTTATGCTGAAATTCCGTTTATGCTTGCTTCACAGCCCCTATATCACTTTAAGTAAGTAACTCTAGTACTTACAACCCCTTTAATGTAATTCTTATCACTCAAATCAGGGAAGAGACATTCATTTACCTCCTCTGAAGCTCTCATCTCAGGTCCTTCTCAATTCGGCTCACCAAGAAGCTCCATCAAGTTCCCTTCTCCAATTCAGGTGCCCAAAACTCATCAAGGCAGCAGCTGAACTCCAATCAGCCTAATTAAAGCTTCTCTAGTGCAATTAACTCAACTCTAATTAACATTAGATCACACTTACCTTAGTTGGATGATCCAACCACCAGAAATTCTGCTCAAGAACTCTTTCCCTCAGCTCACTACACCAACGCAATCAATCTCCTTCACAACCCAACCAACCTATATCACTACAACGCAATCAATCTCCTTCACAACCCTTTTTTTCTTAGTTTATTTTGTTTTTAATCTGAGGAAATGTGTGTTCCGTACACATCATGTGTACATTTGTGCATGCGAGGTACCAAAGGTCAAAAGGGCGAAAAAAAGAAGAGAAAAACAGTTGTGGCGATGTGGGGGGTCAATAGGACCCCAAAGCAGAAAACGGTCTGAATGGAACCAATCTCAACTAATCAAATTTACTTCTTAACGTATATAGTAGGCCTTTTTTCGCTTCTCTCATCATGGTTATTTTTTTATTTTTTAGGTTCAGTTCGGAAAACTCAAGATGCAAAACTTCCTAATGTGAAAAAAGGACTGACGCGCCGTAGTCATACAGATTGCAGAATTAACTAATTCAGGTCTGTCAATTTCCCTTTGCTTTCCTCATCTCAATTTAGAATTGACTAGGTTTTTGAGAACATCTATTTGAGTCGAATAAAATATTGCTTGTGTTTGTGTTGGCTCTTTTAAATAACGTAGGTATTGGAATTGTAGTTTTTGAGAACATCTTTTGTGCGCTTTGTAGCTCATAAGTGCTGTGACTTGGCATTTTGGCTTTTCTCTATGAAGTTACTGAAATTTCTTATGTTCCTTTTTAATTGTGGTGAAAAATTGTCATCAAATATGGGATCTTCATCATCTCATTTGCGTCTTTAGCACTCTTTTATGTTTCTTTAGCAAGATCTCGTATGACTCTGAGAAAAGGACAGGTTCTTTATCAAGAGTTAAAACAAATGATTCTACTCCATTTCAAACCTTTCTTTTCCTTGGGTGCATTTGTTTTCTGTCTCTTGATAACGACTATACCATTTTGATTGCAGTAGTGATGCCCCAATAATGAAGGCTATTAAATTCATTCCACATTATCTTCTGCATATGATAGAGTTTCGTGTTAATGCCTGATTTTATTTAATTTTAGAATGATTTATTTATTTGCATATGTTTCTTGTGGATGGATGGGTTTTGTTCCTTTAGCTACGACAAGACATATATTTCAAGTTTAGATGAAAAATAGCTATTTTAAAATGCCTATCTGGTTTAAGCTTTTAGAACGACTTCTCTAGGAATGACTTGTCGCCCTTTGTTTTTAACTCAGCTGTACTTGGAAATTAAGAGAGGAGCTTGGTGAAGCTTCTAATTCAGATTGCAGAATTGACTAATTCAGGTCTGTAAATTTTCCTTTGCTTTCCTCCTTTTCTCGTCTCTTCTAATTCAGCTTGCAACTCAATAAGCTTCATTCTCAAGCAAATGCTTAGGTCTAATTATATGTTCTAACGAAAATGCGTATAAAAACCAAAACCTTAGATCTTCACTGATTTTTAGGCCTTACGCATCTTTTTCATTGCAATGCATTGTGTGGTTAGAAGGCAGTATCAATAACATTTTCTTTTGTAGGTTAGGAGATGTGAATATGCCGTCCGCTCGGAGATCTTTAGCAATGCACAGGTACTTTAAGATGCTTTTCTATAATTTCTGATGAACACCTTTGATGATATTGGATTGCAAAATTAAGTTGCCACTGACATATGTAATCGATCCCTGTAATATTTTTGTGGGTAGATTTGATTTTCAGATTGTATTCGGATTTCAGTATGTTTCTGATCTTCGTGACCAGGGCATCAAACCTACTGGTGTCATAAGCAGTGTATGTTGACCCTCCTGACTAACCATCATTAAACCTTGAACACAGTAAAAATTTTTGCTTTATCTTTTGGCTAATTGCATAAGACACTTTAGGCTGTTGTTTTGCATGCACATTTTTGATAAAGCACACTATCAATGAGGCTTTGGCTTCATCTTTCATTAAATGCTAATCGGTGTTGCAATGCAGGTTGATAAACCAATCGGTGTTGCAATGAGGTTTTTGCTTCATCTTTCATTTGAATTTGAACTAATTCAATTGTTATTCAATGTGCAGGTTCCAGTATATAGTCGGGGGCGATCATAATTCGTTTATGCACTTTTTAATTTCTGTTATCAAACAATTTTTGATTTTTTTTTTTTTTCCAATTAGAGAGTTTAATTTGTTATAATTACTACAACATATGAGTGGATATTATTGTTGTGACGTATGGATATTTGATTTTAGTTTTATCATTTTAACGAGAATTTAAGAAATGTTGTTGATTGCTTTTTTTTTTAAGTCTCATCGATTTAATGTATATGAGATTAGTTTAACTAAATTTTAATACTAGACTAGATGTTTAAATAAAATATTATACTTTGAATGACAATGGGACACTTATAAAGGGGACACTTATAAAGGGGACACTTATAAAGTGTCACTATATGAAAAATTATTTTTATTTTTAAAAAAATTAGGGACACTTATGTGTGTCACTAAAACCAAAAAAAGTGTCGCTAAACAGCAGCACTTAATTTGGGATATATCGACACTTTATTATGTGTCGCTATATACCCTAGGGACTGCACATATAGCGACACTTTTTTAAGTGTCAGTATTTTTGCCAGCAGCACTTTTTTTGAGTTTTAGGGACACTTAAAAGTGTCGCTATAGCTCAGTTTTGTTGTAGTGACAACAGCCACAGCAATTGGAAACATTTGGTTATTTCCATCTCTACCAATAGCACTAATAAGTTGTCCACCAAATGATCCCTTTAGAAAACAACCATCTATTCCAATTATAGGCCTACATCCTTCCTTTAATCCCTTAATTTGAGCATCATATGAAACAAAGATCCGCTGAAACATGGGGGCTAACTCAGGGTGTGGCCTTTCCACATTCAAAAAAGCAAGGCTTCCTGGATTCCTCAACCTGATTATATTGCAATAATCCCACAATTTCATGAACTGCTCTCTCTGTGATCCTATTATTACCTCCTTTGCCTTTCTCTTAGCTCTGTAAATTTGGCTCTTAGAGACATCAATACACAAATCCCTCCTCATTGTCTTCTTTATTGCTGATGTCCCCCATGTAGGATCATCTCTCAAATGGTCCAAGTATTTACTTGCAAGCCATGATGATGTAGCTTGGTTGTTTTTGAATTGCCTACCACACTTATGCTCAGATTGTAAAGACTTGATTTGAAAACATTCTTCACATGCATTCCAAGATGCATGAACCCTCCATCCACATGTAGAATCCTTTTTGCACTTGACAGTAACTCTATCACCATCATTCTTGACAAAATAAAAGTCATAACCATTCGATATTGCATTATTCCTTAGCAATGTCCTAAACTCAGCAGCTGTTGCAAACTTCATACCTAATTTGAGCTCTGCTCTATTCAAATCCCTTGATTTGCTAAACACAGGGTATTTTGGCCATGAAGGGCCATCTTCATCTGATGATGAGGACATACTATCAAGTTCATCACTAGGCTGATAGTCTGAGCCTTCAATATCTTTGTCTTCATCAGTTTTTTCCCTTCTCATTAACTTCAGCATGTGCTGGTCCAGAAGTAGTGGCACCTCCCTGACCTATCCCATCAGTAATATCTTCCTCTCCATTGTTCACATTAATGCAGAATTCACTATCATTAATATTGTCATCATTGTTTTCTTCAACCCCTTCACTTACATTTCCATCAAGAGGCTCACCCCTTCCCTCATCTTTTTTCCCTTGTCCATCTGTATTGTTCTCAGTATTGTTGTTCTTTAATTGCTCTCCCTGTACATCCACATCTTCAGTGAGATCATTTAAAGCCTCCCCATCCACCATTTCAGGGGAAACTATATAAAGCAAAATGATACCATATTCATCATGGCACTTAAGCATCTCTAGCACTGCTTTATCACCATCCACAAGCTTCAGGCCATTAGATATATCTCCAATAGGCATAGTGTAGTATATCATTGATTCTTTTGGTAATCCAAGGCTCTGAAGCATATCCCATAATTCTATAATCGACATCAAGTCTGGATCAATATTATCGGCATATGATACTTTCCCTCCGTAGTATTCTGATATAGGAACTCCTTTAAAAAATCCACCATAGTGAATTTCAAGAGTCCTCTGCTCCATCTATAAGTACATTAATTAGAATAAAAAGAAGATGAATAATTAAAGCAAGCTATGGGAAAGCAGTGGGACCCCAAAAACAAAACACCTAAAGCTTCAACACTAAAGCAAAGTGGGACCAACCTTCAACACTACACCTAAGTTAAAACCAAACTATAAATGCATCACATACAAAAACATAAAGCAAAGTGGGACCAAACGCGCAGATAATATCAAACCAAACTTCAACACTAAAGCTTAATTATACCTCAGCATATGAACATCAGGTACCATATGTACTAATGTCACGCCCCGGGTCATCTTAGAGTATAAAAACAGCGGAATTTTTTTTTTTTAAAATCCTGACCCCCAAGGACGTACCAGACCTGCCACAAATACAGAAAGACCACTGTACACACGGACAGAGTCTCCCCTGTATTTGCACGGCATCGCACAAGTACAGAGAATTAAATAGAGCCAAACAACCACAATCAAGTGTACAGATAATTATTCCAACCAACATACACATATCCACACCATTCACTACAGGTTCATTCACATTTACTCATTCATAAAACCACATCTATCATTTGAAATGTTTCCTACTCGGAAACTGATTTTGAAATGCTAACTTATAAAATCCACAAGAAAAGCTTTTGAAATCTATTTCCCACACGGAAATTTTTTCTTTTTAAAACACTACCACAAGGGGTAGAAAATCTTTTTATCACATAAATCCCAAAGCCTTTTATTACATTTCAAAACCAACTAAAACATCTCATTTTCAAAAGTATTAACAGAACTGAACCATGAAAATGTCTAAGTCATGCAAGGTAAAGGTAAAGGAATAACCAACGAAGGGACGGAGCTATGTCGCGAACTAGACTCGCTCCTCACCAGCTGTCCCACTAACTCCTGCAATGTCACCTGAAAAAGAAGGCGAGGGGTGAGAACATGTAAACATGTCTCCCCCTCCCAGTGGATACCTCGCGGAGATAGACACAAGAGGAGATAATAGTAGTACAGTAGCTATGATAAACAAGTAAATGGAGAGAGATATATAGATATGAAACAACGACATCGTAAGTATGCGTCCAACAGTATAGAAGCTCAAAAGTATCCAATCTGAACCAATGCTCTCTTGGTCGGCACGGCGGACCTCAAGCCAATGCCCCTAATACTCTCCCAAGCATATAACCACATTTAAGGCTCACGGGTCGATCCGCTGTCGAACCACTTTGCCGGAAAAGAACACCCTCACTTGCGGTGGGTCAGACCGCTGGGGTTCGTGAAATGCGATGAGTACGTACCAGGCGATCAATATAGATATGCTCAAAGATCATCCATCGGCAACTAGCCGACAATCCTGCCCCCCAGGGCCCATCGACCACATGGGTCGTCAAGTAACCAGAAGAACCAACCAGGTACCAAGTATTGAGTGTGACTAACCAAATAGGTCCCACGTACAGAAAGTGACTGACCAACCAGGTCCCAAAGTATGCAAAATAACTGACCAACCAGGTCCTGAGTAGAGAAAGAAACTGACCAACCAGGTCCCAAAGTATGCAAAGTAACTGACCAACCAGGTCCTGAGTAGAGAAAGAAACTGACCAACCAGGTCCAGAGTAGAGAAAGAAACTGACCAACCAGGTCCCAAAGTATGCAAAGTAACTGACCAACCAGGTCCTGAGTAGAGAAAGAAACTGACCAACCAGGTCCTGAGTAGAGAAAGAAACTGACCAACCAGGTCCCAAAGTATGCAAAGTAACTGACCAACCAGGTCCTGAGTAGAGAAAGAAACTGACCAACCAGGTCAACTAGGATGGAACAACTCAACATCCTCTCAACTGTATGCAAGTACTAGTGAAGGAAACACGAGAACTGACCGAACAGGTCACAGATGTCATAGGCTGACAAGAAGTAATCTACTCTACTCCTACACATGATACTAAACATGAAAACACTGAGTAGAGTAATACTGTAACAAACAGGTGCAAGATATATCTAGGATAAACGATATAAACAGTAAGGGTGGAAGGAACGTCACCAGCGTGTACCACTGTACGGACGTCGGATCGAAGTACCCACCGTACGACGTCGCGTACGTCTCCGATCGCAAAAGAGTGTCAACCGGACCTAAGGAAGGTCCACTGGGTTAGTGTCTAATCCACCACTAATAAACACTGACACCATATCCCACAAACTAATCCCACGGAGATTGGTTTTCCGAAACCAATTACTGTAACTCGCCGGAAGTCCCGTAAACCTCATCGGGACTCCGTCGGGACCCACGGACTGTCCCGAAACGCAACGACTCATACCAAGAGTCACCCGCTGCCCCAAACACTCTTATTCGGATGTTTTGGCAAAGAAACATAAAGTAACACTATAATACAATTATCGTCGGATAATTGTACGACTACGAGTTCCGGAAGTTGTCTACTTCGACACCGGAACCCACCGTCGCTCACCCGTCATTTCCGAACCATCGAAATGACGCGAGTGACCAGCCAACAAGGCTCAGCGACCACACAATAGTTCACGAAGCACTGTCGAAATAATTCCGAACCGAACCCGCGTTCCGTCGGCGGATTTCGCCGAGAAACGCATCGAAAATGCATTTTCGATCTTCGCAATGGTTTGGGGCCTTGGACAATCAGTCCCAAGGTTACCCACAACTCACACTTACTGTCCACAGCAGCCACGATAAGCACAATCGCATAAAAGCCCTCCGAATTACCCGAAATCGCACTATTTCATGTGATTTCGGGGCTTTTATGGTTCGACTACTCTAACCAGAACTCATTCAGCCAAACCAATACATATGTTTATAGGTTTCGGCGTGCCGGAGGCCGTGCTCACCCTTCGGAGCACTTCTGGACACTGTGGAGAGCGCGGGAGCAACCCGAAGTTCAGCAAACTGCGCGCACTGCATGCTAAACATGCAATTTCTCACTAACCAGGGACTTGTTGACCCTAAATAAGGTGAGCGCTGTGATCGTCACTGACAGACGATCACCGTGCTCCCCTCCGGAGGCATCGGAACAGCCTCGGGTCTCCGGAACAGCGCGCGCAAGCCGAGACAGCAGCCAAAAAGGCCCGGAAAGGACCGACATCGCCAAATCAGCGAAACGGAGCTTCTCCGACAGAAAGTAGAGTGAGCACGGTGATCAGCGAGGTGTCCTGATCATCGTGCTCCCTTCCGTTAGGATCGAGGAGGCCCGGGTGGCTCGGAATAGCAAACCATCATAATTAAACTCTAGTTTGGACCTTGGCCGGAGCAAGCTAGCTCCGGCCGGTCACCGGCGGCACGGCGGCGCGCGCAGGCGACCCGGGATGGGTGAGGGAAGGTAAGGAGTGTGATGCTCACCTCGGTTAGCGATGGGGTGCGGCGACGGCGGCGGTGGAGTGATGCCCTAGCGCACCGCTGGAGGAGAGCTCGGGCTCGGGTCCGTCCGGCGAGGAGGCTGCGGCGGCGGGGCGCCGGCCGGCGCGGCCGACCAATGGAGGCCGGCGCTCACGTCGGCCGGCGGCATGAGGCGGTGGAGGCGGCGCGGGGAGAGACTCGGCCGCACGGCCTCGGTCTCGGTTCCCTAGGTAGCGACGGCCGGCGGTGGCGAGATATCTCGGGGCGGCGGCGGTCGATCGTCGGAGGCCGACGAGAGGGTGGCGCGTCATGTTGTGGGCGGTGGCGACGCGCCGTGGCCGAGATAACTCCGTCTCGGCCCGTTCTAGATACGGCGGCCGCAAAGTAGAAGAGCGGCGGCGGTTATCGGAACGGTCGGGACGGCGAGCACGGGGGTCGCCGGCAATCGAGGAACGGCGGCGCCCCGGATCCGGCGCGCGGCACGTGGGCGTGTGAGCTAGCATAAGCTCGGCCCGAGATGACACGATCCAGCGACGAGAATGCCCAGACGGCGACGGCGGACGCGACGGCGGTGGCCGATCGAGAGAAGGTCGCCGGAGGAGTCGGGGAGTCACGGATCGGTGCGCGAGGAGTCACCCTAGGTGCTCCACGACGAGAGAGGAGAGATGTTCAGTAAAACCAACATGGAGACGGTGGAGAAGCAGCTAGCTCCGGCGGCCGGCGGTGTACTCCGGTGGCTGGGGCGGTGGCTGGGGCGCGTGCAGGGAGAGCAGGGAGAAGAGGGGGAGGTGGCTTGGGTTCGGATGTGGAATATGAGGGGACATAGGGTTAGGGTTTCTATGGGAACCTAGAACACAATATATATATAAGGTTCCAATTACGGACAAGCCCTCCAAAACTCGATATTTTCATTGGAGTCCCTCACAGCGCGTGTATTATGCGCGATAGTACCCACATGTGCGATTTCACGCGATTTGGAACATAAAATATAAGCACTTTTGCTATGTTTTCGGATTGCCACAATCAACCTCTTAGCATTAACTTTGTAATTGCCGGAGATCCGTCCGTCGGATTTACGAACGGATCGCACCAGTGCGATCAGCACGTCGAAGACATCAAACCCACGATTTTGGTTCGCCTCGATCGGTCACGGATTCGCGAAGAAATCCATCCCCTCGCAACAATCCGATTAATACACATCGCCCCCCTTTGCGATCATCTTGTAATATCCGACGATCCGTCCGGCGGATTTCCAAACGGATTGCGCCATCGCGTTCAGTACATCGAGGGCATCGAAACTACCATTTTGTTTCGCCCAGTTTGGTCGCCGATTTGCGACGAAACCCATCTCTCCATCAATTCCCGTAATAAACCAACTTATTAACATATATACTTTATATATGTAAAATCGTTCGTACCACTTTTCTCGACAACCGTACATCTAATTCGATTCCGTCAGTGCCAACGGTTCCAGTATATCTGAGCCGTTCGAAACGAGCTATTGGAAGCCTATATTTGGAATCCGACACGTACCCGAACCTAACTTCTATTCCCGGCTCATCCGAAAAACTGAAGTTACTATTCACTTTAAGTCGAACTTCCGGGTCGCGTAACTTCTCCGTTTTAGCTCATTTTCTCCTGAAACTTGACGAGTGCTTATGTAATTAAATTACACATATAAACATCATCAACAGAGAGTCAAATGGCACAGTCAAAATTTCAGTCTTCACAACTAAATTAATTATACCTCAGCGCATATCCTTTTTCAAAACAACTAAAAAAAGAATAAAATATTACAAAACTACAAACCCCAAAGGAATTTCGAAAAACCACAGGAACATCATGGACCATATGTACTAGATTGACATTTCAACACTAAACCTTAATTATACCATAGCATAGAAAGAGAGTCCTCGTTCAAGCACGATCACTCTCCCTATGTCGATTCGCTTGCCTTTCTCCTTCGTTCGACAGGTCGCGCTCGCCTTTCGCCTTTCGCCTTTCGCCTACGTTTGTTAAATCGAGATAAGCCAAGAATCAGAAGCAGTTCCAGTCATTGATCTGAGAAGTGCGTCTTCGGTTCGGATAGACTGATTCTGCGAACGCCTAGCCCCAGGAATCAATAAAAAAACAAGTGCTAAGTTTCATTTATGATAAGTGAATAAACCGAAAGAAGAGACCTTTCTCGCTCGGCGGGGATCTCCTATAGGTTAGTCGATGCAGGCGTCGGATCCCTCGGGCTTTTCCCCCATGGGGTCTCGTCTCCTTCCCTACTGATCTTTCTCCAAAAGCCCATTTTCCTCACACACAGACTGGGAGATTCATCTAACGACAGCACTGCAGGATCGAGCCCTAGATTTTTTTTCTCCAGCAACGAAAACGAACGACACTCCACTTTCTCTTTTTCCCTCTCTCCCCGTCAAAAACAATGTAAGGGCATTATCGTCATTTCACGCTTTTCGTTAACGCCGTAGCCCTCTGTGCACAATTCCATAATTAGGAGGGGGTAAAGTGTAGGTTTTTAAATGTCAGGGGGGGAAGTGAAAGAGCGGGTTCTTATAGGGGGTTTTCTGTAATTTAGCCTAAAATTAACCCTTATTTCGCCACGTAGGCGCCACGTCAGTATTTCTCATAAAGACAGTGAATCGATCACCGTCTTTGTATATTTCTTGTAAAGGCGGTGAATGGTTGACATTGGCAATTAGACTAGTGGTTATGATTTTCCAGGTTGGAAAATGGATCGATACTCACGCTTGGTTTGGCTTGTGGGAGGTAGCTCCTCCCCGAGTGGTATACTCTGGAGTATAGACGTCACGGGGAAAGTACCCCGTCGATGAACCCTCGGGTGTAGGTGCTTAGAGCCTCCCCCGGTAGACGGGTTATGAGTTTGTGGGTTATTGGGGTTAACATAGTTAACCGGTAAGATTGGGTAATGTAACAAGCTAAAGTAATGTAAAGAGCATGCATGCATATCAAATATTGCTTTGATTATATATATCCACTGACATCTTTCTTGCAGGTATAGTGTTAGCATATAGTTTGGCTACTATTCTCTTTTTTTGAAATACTTATACCTAAATAGACCTAGTGGGTAAGTCGGCGGGGCCGGTTGCTGAGCCCACTGGAAACCTCGTGGTAGTTCTCACACCACTAACTCTACAGGTCCTGGCACGAGCGGGGCGGCGGAGGATCGGGGCACGGGTTTAGCGCCATAGCTAGTGGCCACCGGAGTTTCATTAGTCATTCCTTTTTAGTATACATGTATCAACTTTCTTTTATTGATTTAGAATTATAAGTTGTAAACAATCATATATTTTTTGTGGAATGGTTAATTGTAAAAAGAGTTGATGATTAAAGAAAAGAATGTAATAGTTTTAGTTATGTGTATTTGGTTAAAATATAATCAAATAGCATGTATGGTTTTATGTTATAGTTTAGAGCTTTTCGCTTCCGTTGTTGCTTGCCCTCGTGCAAGCCTTGTATAATCGCAAATCTCTTTTGATTGCCACTTTATACTTATTGTTAGAGCCTTGGGCGGGCGTGGGAGGCCCTGTGTAATAACCGACATTTTTATCTTAATAAATAAACCCTTTTGTTGACGATGCTATTGTGTGTAATTTAATTACAAGAGCACTCGTCAAATTTCAGGTCAAAACGAGCTAAAACGAAAAAGTTACGCGACCCGGAAAAATGACTTAAGTGAATAGTAACTCTAGTTTTCAGGATGAGCCGAGAATAGAGGATGGGTTTAGGTGCGTACAAGACTCCGATTATAGGACTTCAATAGCTCGTTTCGAACGACTCGACTATTCTGGAACCAATGCCACTGACGGAATTGGATTCCGATGCACGGTTGTCGAGAAAAAGGGTTTTGAACGGTTTTACATATATAATTATATAATTGGAGGTTTTGGAGAAAGAATAGGAGAATGGGTACTTCGCGAATCCGAAACCAATCGAACAAAGTAAGATGCTAGATTCGATGAAAAGCGCTGCGCGATCCGATCGGAAATCCGACGGACGGATCTACGGGAAATACAAGATGATCGCTGAGGGGTTAAAATGGCAAAACGGCGAAAAGCGAAAAGTTCCAATATTTTATGCGCCGAATTGCAAGATTTTGAATGTGGAGGGTCCTTGGTGCATGATTCACCTACTGGCAGGGATGAGGGCATAAATAACAGTATTTGGGGGACTAATTTGCAAAAAGGCAAGTAGTATATAAAGGAAGTATTAGGGTTTCTCAATGAAACCCTAACACTTAAGCCTTTTCACCTCCCTCAGCCACCAGGAACCGACCCAACCGCCTCCCTGCCTCCCTCTGCACGCATCCCTGCCGTCACCAGTCGCCGGCAGCCGCCGCCGCCGCCGGAGAACCCCCCAACTTCATCTTCTTCCTCCCCTCGGCCGCATCTTCCTCCACCTTGGCCGAGAAGCAACAGGGAAGGCCAGGAACCCTCTGGATCTCCTTCCCTGGCAAGGAGCGATCGCGGTGCACCTCCCCGCCGGCCCCGTCGCCCCGAGCGCCGCCGGAGCCGCCTCCGCTCCTGCAGCCCGCCGGCCCGCAGACCCGAGGTTGGGTTTGGCGTGCGACCGCACCTCTCCTCGGCCGCGCCGCCTCCGATCGGCCCGGGCAACCTCCGGGAGTCGAGGCTCGCCGTCCCGGTCACCCCCGAAGCCGCTCGCCATCGCACCACCCCCGCAGCCGCCGTAGTCGGTGCAGCCGAGCTGGGCCAACTCCTCCACCGCGCCGCCGTCGCCTTCGACGTGAGCACCACCTTCCCATGATCTCCTCCGGATCGGCCCCGGCCCGGCCTCCTCCGGCCGCCGGATCGCCGCCGGGAAGCCCCAACCGGAGGGCTAGTTGAAAGCTTGGATCGCCGCCGCGCGCCGCCGCCGCCGCGCCGGCCAAGACCTCTCTCGGCATCCCCGACCGGAAGCTTCCACCTCCGGCCGGACCGCGCGCCTCCTCGTCGCCGGCGGCCAACCCTAGCTCCACCCGGCCAAGGTGAGCAGTATTTTGTTAACAGCACCTAGACTAGGGTTTAGGCGCATTTCCCGAGGCCATGGTGGGTCTTTTTGACCAAGTGAGGTGAGCACGGTCATCGCCTTTTAGTGCTGAACGCGATGCTCACCTCCGCTTAGGCATTTGATGCCTCGATTAGCGGGAAAAGTGTACTTTACGCGCTGTGCGCAGTGTTTACAGAACTTCGCGTCGCTCGTGCGAGTTCTACAGTGACCAAATATGCTCCGAAAGGTGAGCACGGTCTCCGGCATGTCGAAACCTTCCAATGACTGCGATGGCTTGATTTATTGAGCATCGGTTTGCGTGCACGGTCCATAATAACCCTAATTTTACATGAAATAATGCGATTTCATGATTGTTAGGGGCTTTTATGCAATTGTAAAATTATGTAACTGCTGTGGGCAGTGTGTACATGCTGTGGGTACCCCCTGGACTGATCGTCCAAGGTCCCAAGCCTTTACGAAAATCGAAAAGCGATTTCCGGAATGTTTTTCGGCAAAATTCGCCGACGGAAACGTGTTTACGGTTCGGATTTCTTCCGACAACTCTTAGTGGTTATTTACGGTGTCGCTGAGCCTTGTTGGCTAGTCACCTGCGTCGTTTCGAAGGTTCAGAAACGACGGGTGAGCGACGGTGGATTCCGGTACAGTTTTCGGGACTTCCGGGTATTTCGGCAATCGGTTTTGGAAAATCGATTCCCGTGGGTTCCTTAGTGAGGCTTTGTGAGTAGTAGTACTTGTGTTGGTGGGTTAGATGCTAACCCGGTGGACCCTCTCATAGGTCTAGTTGCGTTGCTTCCATAGTCGACAGATCTTCTACAGTGTACATGTGGGTACTTCGATCCGACGTCCGTACAGTGGTACACGCTGGTGACGTTCCTTCCACCCTTACTGTTTATATCGTTTATCCTAGATATATCTTGCACCTGTTTATTACAGTATTACTCTACTCAGTGTTTCCATGTTTAGTATCATGTGTAGGAGTAGAGTAGATTACTTCTTGTCAGCCTATGACATCAGTGACCTGAGTGGTCAGTTCTCGTGTTTCCTTCAGTAGTACTTGCATACAGTTGAGAGGATGTTGAGTTGTTCCATCCTAGTTGACCTGAGTGGTCAGTTCTTGTGTTTCCTTCAGTAGTACTTGCATACAGTTGAGAGGATGTTGAGTTGTTCCATCCTAGTTGACCTGATTGGTCGGTTCTGGTACTTCCTTACAGTTTGACGACCTTTACGGTCAGTGCGCCCAGAGAGGCAGGATTGCCGGCTGGTTGCCGACGTTTGGCTATTGAGCATATCAGCATCGATCGCCCGAGAGACACGCATTTCACGAACACCAGCGGTCTGGCCACCGCAAGAGGGTGTTCTTTTCCGAAAAAGTGGTTTGGGACTGGTCATATTGGACTTGCCAACCCGTGAGCCCTAGAGTGGGTAATATGCACCCTGTGGGCCCAGCAGTCAGTACTGGGTTGTACACAGGTAGAGTGACAGTGGGCATAGGCCTAAGGTCTGCGGACCAATAGGGCAGTTTCCAGATTGGGTGTTTTTGTACTTTCATATCGTTGATGCATACTTACAGTAGCTGTTGTTTCATATCTGTATATCTCTCTATTTACTTGTTTATCATATCTACTGTACTATTATCTTCTCCACTTGTGTTTATCTCCGCGAGGTATCCACTGGGAGGGGGAGACATGTTTACATGTTCTCACCCCTCGCCTTCCTTTCAGGTGACGTTGCAGGTCTTAGTGGGACAGCTGGTGAGGAGCGAGTCTAGTACGCGACATAGCTCCGTCCCTTCGTTGGTTATTTCTTTATCCTTACCTTGCATGGTTTAGACTTATTTATGGTTCGGTATTTACTTTTGAATATGAGATGTTTTATAATGTAATAAAGAATGTGGATTTTATGTGATAAAATGGTCTTCTACCCCTCGTGGTAGCGTGTTTTCAAAAGAAAAGGCTTTCATGTGGTTTTATCAACTTATTTATATCTCGAAAGTGAACCTGTCGTGAATGGTGTATGAATTAATATAACTGTTGGATGTTGTATGTTCATTATTGTGGTTGTTTCCTGGTAGTCTACTACACTCTGTACATGTGCGACGCCGTACAAATACAGGGGAGACTCTGTCCGTGTGAACAGTGGGCTCTCTGTATTTGTGGCGGATCTGGCATACCTTGGGATCAGGTTTTCAAAAAAAAAAAATTCCGCTGTATTTTTCACTTTATTATTAACCCTGGGGCGTGACACCCTGCCCGTTCGGCGTCTGTCAATGTGGCCCGAACTCGACCAAAGTGGCGGGTAACGGGGCGTGACATCATCCCTGCACCTCGCTGCAACGACAACAGTAGCTTCTATGGCATCATTGTTCCACCCCCCCTCCGCAGCCCTACGATGCCCGCAACCTCCCCGTTGACCTTGCAGAAGACAAAAAAATGAGCGCACCATGGAAAAAAAAACCTTGTTGTCTCATAGTGGCCACCTCCTAACGATTGGATAAAGCTTAACAACGACGGTTCATTCGTTAGCAGAGAGACTCTGAGCGGATGTGTCGGCTTCGTGGCCAGAGACTGCGACGGTCATTTCCTTTTTACTGGAGCTTCGGACTGCCGAGGGGTCGATCCCTTGTATTCGGAGCTGTGCGGATCCGATCCACGTTGACGGAGGCAAAAAAGGCTGGCTTTCCTTGTGTCATCCTAGAGAGCGACTCATCCTTAACGGTCCACCTCGTTGGCGAGGGTATCAAGAACGCACTCCGTGGATGAAATAGCCTAATAAGGATAATGTGGATGTAATGTTGAGTAGAGAGGGTGCTGCGGCTGTGAGACCTCAGGTAGTCCTATATATGATATATAATAGGGCTAAACTCTTAACCCGGCTTAAGCATTTTGGGTGGTGGCAAGGCCCAAGAGGTTAAGAGAGTTAAGCGTGCTAGGACGGGAGTAGTCCTAGGATGGGTGACCCCTTGGTAAGTTGGGGCGTCACAGATGGTATCAGAGACAATTACCAGTCGGAAGTGTGAGATGAGTCTCGGCTGAGCCAGGGTCTGGATGACGGGCTAGCGAGACAAGTCTCACATCGCCTGATACTTGTGAGTCTGAGCCTGACGAGGACGTCAGGGCTTAAAGGAGATTGTGAGACCCCAGGTAGTCCTATATATGATATATAATAGGGCTAAACTCTTAACCCGGCTTAAGCATTTTGGGTGGTGGCAAGGCCTAAGAGGTTAAGAGAGTTAAGTGTGCTAGGACGGGAGTAGTCCTATGATGGGTGACCCCCTGGAAAGTTGGGGCGTCACAGCTGCGGCCTTGGCGGCGGCGGCTTTGGGGTTGGCGACTTCGGAGGCGGCGACGACAATGGGGTAGGTGTCCTGGGTGGCTTAAAGAGAGACAGAGAAAGAGGTCGGGAAGAGGAGTGAGGGAGAGAGGTTAAGGGATCGGGTGGGGTTTAGTATACTGATTCACTATATTTATAAGCGATAAATTATTCACCGGAGTAGCATACGGTGAACTATTTATTGTTTTCTTAATTTTTCATTCGTTTTCTATAAATGCGGTGAATGATTTATTACAAAATGAAATGCAGTGAATAAGAAATTATCTGCAAATGCTGATTTGATCTATTTGAGATCTATGTTTACGATAAAATTTCAAAAAAAAAATTATTTTTAAAATTACAAAAATGAGTAAAAGTATTTATAAAAGAAATTTTTGTTATGAGAGAGCCTATTTAGACCGTTCAATAATTGGGGGAGTCTGCAATCTCCATCTACTTCTATTCTACCAGGGGTTAAAAAAAAAAAAAAAAAAAAAAAAAAAAAAGAAAAAAGAAAAAAGAAAATTCTTCGTCGCCTGTTGGTCTTCCCCCCCACCCCCACCACTTTCTCTTTCCCTTCACAAGCCTCTTATCTGCTGCCTGCTGCTGCTTCTGCTTCTTCCTCTTCTTCTTCTTCTTTTCTCTTCCTCGTCTCAATGATGGCTTCTTCTTCTGACGACGATCCGATCTCCGCCGTCGGATAGCGACCGTGCGGCGACGACAGCGGTGGAGCGCTCTACGGTTTCATCACGGTGCGATCCCATCCTCTGAGTTGGCATCGGCGACGGCCGAGCGATCTAGGTCTTTTCCAATGCTCTGCTGCGGCGGGGGAGGGATCGTCTAGGGTTTCGTCACGATGCGGTGCGGGGGCGGGGGCCGGCGTGGGCGATGTTCCCGGACGAGGTGTGGGAGCAAGTGTTCTCGTTCCTCGGCTCGGACGCGGATCGGAACGCGGCGGCGGCGGTGTGCCGCGCGTGGGCGCGAGCCGAGCGGCGGTCGCGGCGGCGCGTGTTCGTGGGGAACTGCTACGCGGTGGCGCCCGCGGCGGCGGTGGCGCGGTTCCCGGAGGCGCGGGCGGCGGCGGTGAAGGGGAAGCCCCACTTCGCCGACTTCAACCTCGTCCCCGGCGACTGGGGCGGCGGCGCCGACGCCTGGGTCGCCGCCATGGCCGAGGGGTGGCCCCTCCTCGAGGAGCTCCGCCTCAAGCGCATGGTCGTCTCCGACGACTGCCTCGAGGCCCTTGCCAGGGGCTTCAAGAACCTCCGCGTGCTTGCCCTCACCTCCTGCGACGGCTTCTCCACCGCGGGCCTCGCCGCCATCGCCGCACACTGCAGGTGAAAGTGCTTTTTCTTTTTTTCTTTTCCTTTCTGAATCATTTCTTTTGCCGTCTTGTTATTTGATGTTTCTTTGCTTAAAAGTTAGGATTTTGAATGCCTTTGGTTTAGTTCGAAGAAAATGAGTGTGATATAATGTTTTTTTCTCTTGTTTTTTATTTTAATTTAGTGGGTAAAAGTGTTTATTTGCATTTTGAGTATTGGATTTGTTTAAAAGTTAGGATTTTGAATGGGTTGGTTAATTTGATAATAATTGTGATATAGTCTTTTTTTTTTTTGGTTTCAGTTTTTCTTAATTTGGTGGATAAATATGTTTGTTTTGCATTTGAGTAGAGGAGAACCACCTACAAAAGTTGATATGGTTTTGACCAGATCTGAAGGTAGATGCATCTTAGCCTAGTGATTTTTTTTTTTTTATTTTAATTTTTTTATTTGAGTGACCCGTGGGGTGGGGGTGGTAGTTTGGTGTGGAGGTGGTGAATCTGTGCTATGATGTAGAAATTCTTTAGTCTGGATTATAATTATTCAGTTTGTTAAAGTAGTTCAGTGATTTGGGTGGGAAGATCCGAGCTATAATTTTCTGATGTTTGTAGCTGATTTTAAAGAATTTTTTTTATAAATAATCTTATCAATTTTTATAATTATAAAAAGAATCTTTTGAAAAAAATAATTATAAAAATAGGCCTCTAAATGCGGTGAATGATTCACCGCATTTATAACTACTTATAAGTAGTAGAAAAAAAATAAAAGCGGTGAATGATTCACCGCTTTTATCAATATAAAAATATAAAAATAAATGAGAAAAACAAAGAAAGCGGTGAATGAAGCGGTGAATCATTCACCGCTTTTATAGGACTATATTTATAAATAAAAATTTAATAGGTCTATTTTTAAAATAAAAGTCTTGGAGGAGTCTATTACAATAAAAAACCCGATTTTAAATCTCTTCTTGTGTTTTTTTTTTTTTTTTTCTTTTCTTTTTTTTTTCATGCCAAATAGATTTATTTTAGTTTATTTTATTTTTTAAGGTTGGATTGGGAATTATTCTATCTGGCTCTTGGCTGTCAAAAAGAAGCTGTTCTTGTCACTTGCAAAGAAACTGCATTGATCAGATGCTTCTCTCCTCTATGTAGTTCTCACTTCTTATTGTTTACTACCTGAGTTTGATTCATATTTACGGGAACCCTTAAGACTACTTCGAACTCTATAGTGCCGTGTAGATGTTGGAAAATCTATAGAGGACACCTTCAACTATCCGTTGTTTTGGTTTTGGTCTCTGTATTTCGCTCGATCAGCATTTCCTGAACATGGTTTTTTTTTCTTTTTCCTTTTTTATCCTTCCTGATTTGATGACTTGCTCCCGTTTTAGTGGCTTTGATTTTAGAGTCAATGGTAATTATAGTTGGACTCTTCATTGTTATGTAACAACTGATGTTGAATTTGCAGTTAATTCTATGGGGAAATCCACCTATTCAGACAACAAGCACAAATTGGATAAAGTGAAATTTATGGTGTGCTTATTGAATCTAAGAAATAAAATTCACATTGATATTACAGTTAATTTTATTGGCAAATCTACTTAGATAGGCAAACTACTTGAATAAAAGAAAATGAAAGTTAGTGGGTTCTGATAAGAAAAGAAGAAGTGTGCAGGGGTTTTCCATAAAAAATGTACTATAGTTGGAGGGCCACTGTGACTTTTTACCTTAGTTATTTGTGCTATTTGTTTCTTAATTTTTGCCTAGTTAGGTGTTAGCGTGTGAACCATTATTAGTTGTCCTCGAGTTCCATCGCCTTCTCAAGGTCTAAAGCAGCAATAAGCAACTAGTGCTTTATAGTGCAATGTTAGAAGTAAATAGTTAGAATAAAATGTTATGATTTACAAAATTTTTGAAACTAAGTTTGAGTGCATGGAAAATCAGGATGATTACAGCTTGAAATAAGATCGTTCAATTTAAGTGTACTTTGTAATTGCGGGATTCTCTTTGTTGTAAATAAACTACTTCATGTGTTCCAAGTGTCAAAATTAAAGTAGTTTTCTTATTGAATTGGTTAGTATTTGCAAAAAATGCCTCTAACTAGGGATGCTGCTGTGAGGTTACCCAGGTTCTGTTTCTTAGGGATTTATCATTGCATGATGGCTGTGCGGCCATTTTTGGAGAATCATGTTGCTTTGTTTGAGCTGTCATTTTGGCATTATGGTGATTCAGATTATGGAGTATATGAGAAAGAGTAAGAAAGACAACAGAAAGTTGAAGTAGAAGACCGGGGATGAAATTAAATGACAGCACTTTAAGCTGCGTAAAAAATAAAATAAATGACGAGGAAGGTGAGAGATTGAGAGGTTGACCAACTTATGTCTAGAGAGACGAGGAGAAAGAGAACGCTGGCCAGCCCAGGCCAGAAAGAGAATGCAATGAGGCACTTTGGTAAACTCTAATTTTCAAAAAATTATTTTATTTAAAGCTTACTACATTATCTAAATCTAACAAATCCCTTAAATTAAGGAATTATACTAATCTGAAGGAATCATCTGTTGGAATTTCAATAGAAATCTTAACTAATCCGTTAAAAAGAACATATTGTCTTATACTCAACCAGCTGTTGTTCATAATCTAAAACAAATTTCATATATTTATAGGACTTAGAATTTTGTATAATAGTAACCAAAATAAATTAAATCTACTTCTTTTTTCCCATTTATGGCCTCCAATACCTTTTTTTGAAGAAAAATAACCTTGCGGTTCTTGTTTGATATATTGGGGAAGATGTCAATCAGAAATATTTTTTTCATTAACTTATTGGGGAATAACTGCTAATTCTATTCCCTTTTTTTTTTTCTCTATCCAAGTATTAATCTTGCAACTATGGTATCATGAAACTTACTCACTTATTCAGTTTGCAAAGCTTTAGTGAAAAAACATAGTGGGTTTCTTGCATTCTATATTGAAAAACTACAAAATTGGATGCTTTTGGATTTTTGACTTATTCATTACTGATTTAACCTGATTATTCACTTGCACTGTTGTACAATTTTAGCAATTTGTTTCCTAGGTCTCTTTCAAGCTCTACTTTTCTAAGCTACTAATAGTTTTTGAAAAGGCACGCTTGATGTGTGGGCCTCAGCGCCTCAGGGAACCTTCCCTGAGGTGCAGCGCCCTCCCTCAGGCGTGCTCCTAGGTTCTGAGGCACGCGCCTTAGGAGAGGTGCGAGGTGAGCGCCTCAGGCGCGCCTCATAATGTTAAAATTTATTGGGTTTTTGGGTTTGATTCTCCAGTTCTTAGGTTTATTAATATAAACTAACCCATTAAGGGATTTAAAAGAAATCCTAACTAGAATCTAGAAACATTTCTCTCACTTTCCTCTTTGTCGTTCTCTCTTCGTCTCGTGTTCTCCTCCCCACCTCCCATCTCCTTCCAACCGCAACAAGCCAGCAAGCAGCAGCGGGAGCATGCAGCAAGGGCTTTGGGTTTTTGTGGCTATTTGGTTTTCCTATGGTTATTTTGGGATTTTCTTTTTATGTTGAATTTCAAATTAAATTAGGCTTGTTAAGAATGTTTTATTTTTATTAAATGTGCATCTCGTCTTGCACCTTGTGTCTAGGCTCCAGAAGGTCCTTGCGCCTCATTGTAGCTCGCGCCTTTTCAACACTGCCTAATACATATTTTTCCAGAGCATAACAGCTCCTTTCACACTTTCTATTGAATCTTTTTTTCCTTATTTTGTTTACCTTTTTTGTTTGGTTGCAGAAACCTAAGGGAGCTCGACCTACAGGAAAACATGATCGAGGAAAATTGTTCCCATTGGCTTAGCCACTTTCCTGAATCTTTCACCTCTTTGGTAAACTTGAACATCGCTTGCCTCGAAGGAGAGGTGAATGTCTCTGTCCTCGAGCGCCTAGTCAAAAGATGCCCCAATCTCAAGACCCTCAAACTCAACCACGCCTTTCCTCTAGACAAGCTCAACATCCTGCTTCGCACGGCTCCACAGCTAAGTGACCTCGGTACCGGGCGGTTCGACGCTGAATATTATCCAGAGCTTTTTCATAAGCTTGAATCGGCCTTTTCTGGTTGCAAAAGTCTTAGAGGCCTCTCTGGGATTTGGGAGGCTGTTCCGGCTCACCTACCTGCTCTATACTCTATTTGTGAAGGTCTAACATCGCTGAATTTGAGCTACGCTACTGTACAAAGCCCTGATCTTGTAAAACTAGTCAGCCGGTGCAAGAATTTGCAAAAATTATGGGTATATATTTCTAATTATTCTCTATTCTCTTGGTTTTGCAGTTTAGTTGTATCACATGGAATTTATCTAAAGCAAAGAATTATCTTTCTTGTTGCAGGCAGGACATAATTTTTTAACCATTCTCATAGTTTTGTAGTTTATATTGGGTTGGGTGAGGCAGTGTGAATTATTTGGGTTTCTTACATTTTAGCAGTTTATGAGACGAATGTAGTCAAAATTCCCATATTGATCTTTCTACATTAGCTGTTAAGATCTTTTAAATATTCTTGTGACTAAAATTGAAAAACAAATTACAGGTAATGGATTTCATCGAGGATGCGGGCCTAGCTGCGGTGGCGTCCTCATGCAAACTCCTACAAGAACTCCGCGTCTTCCCGTCCAACCCATATGGGGAAGCGGCACAGCCGCCTGTCTCCCTCACCGAACGTGGCCTTATTGCTGTCTCCACTGGCTGCCCAATGCTTCACTCCGTCCTCTACTTTTGCCGGCAAATGACCAACAGTGCCCTCATTACCGTGGCCCACAACCGCCCTAATCTGATACGCTTCCGCCTTTGCATCCTTGAGCCTCATACCCCCGACTACCTCACCTTGCAACCCCTCGACGCCGGCTTCAGTGCCATCGTCGAGTCTTGCAGGTAGTGGCAGAGCTGCCAGGTGTTGAGAGGGGCAATTGCCCCTCCCAAGTTTAAGGAAACGGTTTTCATTATTAAAATGGTCGTACTTACAAATTATGATCACTGAACTAGGTCAGTGTTGCTTAGTAAAACTGGCCAAGCTCGGTGAATCTATTTTGTTAATAACAATTCTTATTTGAATGAAAAGCACTACTCATTGTGTGAAAACAGCTTTCTTCATCTTTCCATCTCAATGCACTAGTTCCTTGCCCCCCTAAGTTTGGATTCTGGCTCCACCTGTTGCAGGGACCTCCGCCGCCTGTCCCTCTCCGGCCTTCTCACTGATCGTGTGTTCAAATCTATTGGGGCCTACGCCGACTGCCTTGAGATGCTCTCGGTGGCCTTCGCTGGGGATAGCGATGCAGGCCTCCACTACATTCTTTCTGGTTGCAAGAGCCTAAAGAAACTCGAAATTAGGGATTGTCCTTTTGGGGCCAAGCCCTTGCTGGCAAACGCGGCCAAGCTCGAGACAATGCGATCCCTTTGGATGTCGTCATGTGCGGTCACTTTAGGTGCCTGTCGGCTTCTGGCCCGAAAAATGCCGCAGCTCAATGTGGAGGTGATCGACGAGAGGGGAGGAGGGCCATCGTGGGAATTGCGGCCCAATGATTGCCCCGTTGAGAAGCTCTTTGTTTATAGAACCCTAGCCGGGCGGAGGGCTGACAAACCACCGTGCGTTTGGATTGTTTAGGGGTGGCATCGGATTAGAAGCACGGAGGTAACTAAATTTCTAAATATCGAATATTTGATTCTTTTTTTTTGTCTTCTTTTTGTTATGATTTGCAAATTATTTATTCACAAGTGATGGGGAAAGGTGGTAGCTAAAATGGAGCGGGGGGAAACAGAGGTTTGCAATTTCTTTCGACAATTTAAGCTGTTTCGGAAGTGTAGTAGTAAACCTGAGAGTAGAGCTTTTAATTGTCAATAAAAACAAAGCAGGTGGTAAGGGACTACATGACTTAAAAACATAAATTTCTAGTGAGAGCACTCTTAAGATTAGCTTTGTTGTATTTCCTTTCCTTTTTCTTTTTCTATTTTTTAGGCTGATATCTTTCATGTATATGAGGATCTTTTACTCTTCTCTTAGAAGAGCTGTGTTTAGAAATGGAACAGCAACTCTGTACTTCCATGAGGATTCAAATTTTCGGGTTAAATTTAGTTTGTTTTGATTTTAGCGTGAGAAAATATTGCTATGAATGCTTACAATTTTTGCCATATTTAGTATTTCACATGTTTATACCTTCATATGGCTTTGTATTGGTAAGGATGAGCTCTGTGCGATGTCATGTATCTCACAATCTCTCAAATGGATAAATGTATGTATCTCAAAATCTCAAAGGGATAAATGTGTAGACACCGACTCAACTTATAGAGGTTTCGCAGATGACCTCTCTTGAACTTTCGCTTTTGGCTAGTATATTTACTAACTATTTTTATTTTTTCAAGTTGTTCAACAAATCCTCCTGCAGAAGCAAATTGCTATACCATCTGTGACGCCCCAACTTCTCGGGGGGTCACCCATCCTAGGACTGCTCCCGCCCTAACACGTTTAACTTTCTTAATCTCTTGGGTCTTGCCACCATTCAAAATGCTTAAGTCGGGTTAAGAGTTTAGCTCTATTATATCTCATATATAGGACTATGTGGGGTCTTACAATCTTTCCTCCTTTAAGTCCTGACGTCCTCGTCAGGCTCACAAGTATCAAACGATGTGAGACTCGTCTCGCTAGTCCGTCATCCAGATTCTGGCTCAGTCGAGACTCATCTCACACTTCCGGCTGGTAATTGGCTCTGATACCATCTGTGACGCCCCAACTTCTCAGGGGGTCACCCATCCTAGGACTACTTCCGTCTTAGCACGCTTAACTCTCTTAACCTCTTGGGTCTTGCCACAATCCAAAATGCTTAAGTCGGGTTAAGAGTTTAGCCCTATTATATTTCATATATAGGTTCGAATTGGTGCCTACATACAACAACCCGGTTCAAAAAAATCAAAGAGAGGAAATGACGCCACGTTGCAAAATTACGAGGAATAATGATTCTCGGTAAATGTCTTATATGTTATCTTGTGAAGTTTTAGAACATTCTAATGCTTGGGAAAAAGCCAGAAAAAGCGAAAGAGGTATTCATTTTACTTCAATACTAATAGTTTATTTTCATTGGTTTAACAATAAGTAGGATTTTTTTTTTTTTTTTTTTTTTTTTTTTTCTCTTTTGGGTATTTTAAAGCTTTACAGAAGGATTCATTGTAAGATGTCGTTAATATGATGGTTCAATTAGTAGTTCCCTTATTTGTCGATCTTTAAAAGGGTTCTTGTGATTAATATTAGAAGTTCCGCAGGTCATGCGACAAAGATCTAAACTTGTTTAGGAGGTTATCTTACATTTTTCCCAATTCTCAATGCCCACACTTTGTTAAGCCTATGATAAAATATTCCTCCTTTTCTTACTTAACCATACAAATATTCATTCGTAGTTGTTTTCCAGTTTTAAAATTTATTGCATGGTGAATTTATGGCAGCTGTTAATTAAAGTGAGATTCATGAAACAATTAATCATGGATAGTTAACTGAGGGGCTTTCAAAACTTCAAAAATATTTTTTTTTATCACTAAAGGACCAAAATATCCTTTGTAATTTTAAATATTTTTTATAAACATCCTCATGTTCTCGAGGATTTACTAATGGGATTGAATTTTTAGTAATTTCATAATAAATTTAAAAATTTTAAATAGCAGTAAGTAATGAATAAGAAAAGACACTTAAGTCTCAGCACTCTTGATATTATAGCCCACAAATGCTCTCTCATGTCGCATAAATGTATAACTGGACTTAAACCCCTCGTCAACAATGAATCACATGGTCACGATAGCTCAACCAAGACTACTCCAACTATCTAATCATCTTGCTATGCTTGGCACATTGATGAGACTAGTACACACCCAAGCCAAGACTAGGTAAGTTCACTCACACTCGCGATAACAAAGACGACCACATGCAACATTCCCCACAAAACAATCTATATGGATTGATTGGTTAAAAATATTAGCTAACTTGCTATTACCAAAAAGCCTGCCAATCAGCGCTTAGCCTCCTATAGACTGTGACACATACATACTTCAGCAGCTTAGTTCATCCCAAAAGATTCGTGAGAAGCAAAAGCTGAAGATCATGTTTTAAAATACTGAAGTTTCTTTTTATTTACTTTTTTTAAAAGACTCAATCTTGTATGATTTAATACTTCAGCATGCAGAGATTGTTTGCCGTCTTTACAATCATGCAATTTACTTGACCATAAAAAAGGCAACGCTACCTACACACCAATCTTATAAATGTAATCTTACAACCTAACTTCTAAAAACCAAGATCTATTGACTCGTTTTCTCGACTTAAAAAAAAAAAAACTAAAACCCAGTTATTAGATCAAAGCGTAATATATATATATATATATATATATATATATATATAGTCCAGGGATATTATCGATAAGACCAAACGTTTGGTGCTATTAAGTTTTCCACTGTTAGATTTAACCTTTTGACTATTTTCACCCGTTAGATTATACTATTAAACCAATAGCTTACTCAACCCTAGGGGGCCCACGTCATCCTAACTATTCATTTTTTTCATCCAATGGCCGAAAGCCTAATAGCACCAAACGCTATTGCTATTGATAGCATACCATTGTCTATATATATATATATATATATATATATATATATATATATATATATATATATATATATATATATATATATATATATATATATATATATATATATATATATGTTGGATTGGTTCAAGGCTGTTGTGGTATATGTTTTTGTTTTGTTGTTGTTGTTGTTCAGTTTGATGTGGGTTACTTCCTATTTTTTAGGAACCATCTTAGGGTAGTGGGTGGTTATCTTGTAACTTCTTTATTTTTAAGTTTGATGTAAGGATGTTTTTTTCAATGTATTGAATTAATCAAGTAGAGCATTAAAAGCTCAAAAGTCTTGTGATGTTCTTCATTTACGTAATTGGTTCCTCGCTTCCGAAAAAGGTTCGTTGTTATTTGTCCCGCTTCAATTGTCGTTGTTTTTGCTATTGGTGCAGGTTTCATTACCTACGTAAGACACCAACAAATGGTATCGAGCACTTTGTGATCTTTCGGGAACCGTGAAGGTCTTGTGAAGTTTCGGGAACTTGTTTTTCGTCCTAGAGAAGGAGATGGAGGCAAGTGCAAGCTTTTCTTCTATGACGCCACCTTTGTTTGATGGAGAAAATTATCAAGCTTGGGCGAAGATGAATGCTTTCATGGAGGGTAGTGACTTGTGGGAAGCAGGAAGGTGATTACGAAGTGACTCCACTCCCGACAATCCTACGATCAACCGATTCGATTTCACAAGGAAAGAGTCACGAAGAAGGCGAAGGCGAAGTCATGCTTCTATCTGCAGTTGTCACCAATTATATTCACCGAGAATAATGAAGTTCCAAACCGCAAAGGAGATTTGGGATTTTCTTAAAGTAGAATATGAAGGTGACGAGAAGATAAAAGGTATGAAAGCTTTGAATTTGATGCGGGAGTTTGATAGACAATGATGAAGGAGGATGAGGCCGTGAAGGACTTCTCAGACAGATTGATAAATCGGCCAACGAATCGAGTTCGGGCACGATTTGAATGATGAACGGATTGTACAAAAGGTTTTGGTGTCGTTGCCGAGAAAGGTTTGAAGCTACGATTTCTTCTCTAGAGAACACCAAGGATCTATCGATATAAGGTCGCGAGTTGTTGAGTGCATTACAAGCTCAAGAACAGAGAAGGCTAATGAGGAAGGAAGTTACAATAGAAGAAGCCTTACCACAAAGTTGAAGATGACGGGTTTTGGACAAGGAAAGAAGCCGTGGAGACAACAGTAAGGGAGCGCGGAAGGTTCAGTCAGAGACTGAGGTTTCGAGAGAAGTACTGCAGATTGAAGGAAAAGGCTGGATCCTTGCAAACATTGTGGAGGCAGAAATCATCCACATTTCAAGTGTTGGAGGAGACCAGATGTGAAGTGTAATAATTGTCAAAAGTTTGGGCATATTGCAAGGTTTTGTCAAGAGAAAGATTCTCGGCAAAATGGTACGAAGGCTGCACAAATCATGAGGTAGAGCAGATGTTTACAAGATCTTGTTTTTGCTAGTTTAACACGGAAGTGGTTGGTTGACAGTGGATGTACCCACCACATGACGTATGATGATAAGTCATTTACAAAGTTAGATCGAACTTTCTGTACTCGAGTAAGGATCGGAAATGGTGATTACATTGCTGTTAAAGGAAAAGGAAATGTAGTCATTGATGGTCCAGAGGGTGCAAAGTTGATTAGTGATGTGTTATATGTACTGAGATTGACCAAAACCTTTTGAGTGTTGGTCACTTGTGGAGAAAGGGTACAAAGTGATGTTTGAAGAAGGGCTCGTTTGATAGCAGATTCTTCTGGGAAGGAAACACTTAAGATTCACATGAAAGAAAAGTGTTTCTCTTTTGATCCTATGTCACAGAGTCGGCAAGCTATGGCGGCTCAGGTTAATGAAGCAGAAGTTTGGCACAGAAGGCTGGGGCACTTCCACAGCAAAGGTATAGAGTTTCTGCAGAAGAATGAGTTGGCAGTTGGACTTCCAGTTCTACAGCAGAAGGTTACATCTGACTGCAAAACTTGCTTGCTGGGAAAGCAGACCAGGCTTCCTTTTGAGAGTTCAAGCTGGAGAGCGACTGAGAAGCTTCAGCTTATTCACACAGATGTTTGTGGACCTATGTCGGAGACTTCTTTAAATGGAAGTAGGTATTTCATCATTTTCATTGATGATTTCACCAGAATATGTTGGATTTACTTCTTGAAACATAAGTCGGAAGTTGCAGAGACGTTCAGGAAATTTAAGAAACTTGTGGAGAATGAGTGTGGAAGAACTATGCAGATTGTGAGGTCTGACAATGGGATTGAGTATACTTCTAGTAGTTTCAAGTCCATCTGTGAAGATTCGGAGTGCAAAGATCGCCATCGCACCATATTCACCACAAAGAAATGGAGTTAGTGAAAGAAAAACAGAAGTATCATGGAAATGGCAAGATGCTTGATGCGAGAAGGAGTTGCCGAAGAAGCTGCGAATCGCGGTGTTTACTGAAAGCAGAGACTCCATACAAAGTCAGTGAAGATGAAGACACCTTTTGAGGCTTGGTATGGGGTCAAACCGCTTGTGAAAAACCTGAAGGTATTTGGATGTGTGTGCTATATACATGTTCCTTCGGTCAAAAGGGACAAATTAGATCAAAAAGGAGAAGCTGGAATCTTTGTTGGATATAGCCTACATTCAAAGGCTTATAGAGTTTATCAGCCAAACAAAGAAAAAGTGATTGTGAGTAGAGATGTCAAGTTCTTTGAAGAAGAAAAGTGGAATTGGTCGATCAGCAGGTCAGATTCCGAGCAAACTTGGCATGTATCACAAAAGTCTAATTTGGAGGAGCAAAATGTTGAGGAACAGAATGTTAATCAGCAACTCAGTTCTGAAGAGCAGATTGATGATCTACCGATAAGAGGTACGAGATCATTAATCGAGATTTATGAAAGATGCAATGTAGCAGTATTAGAACCTGCTAGTTTTGAGGATGCAAAGGAAGATAAAAAATGGCTAGTTGCAATGCAGGAGGAGCTAGCTATGATAGAAAAGAATGAGACTTGGGAGCTTGTGGATAGACCACATGACAGAAAGGTTATAGGAGTCAAGTGGGTGTACAGAACGAAGCTTAACTCAGATGGTTCTGTCAACAAGCATAAAGCTAGGCTTGTGGTGAAGGGCTATGCTCAAGTATGGGGTGTAGATTATTCAGAAACCTTTGCTCCGGTAGCTAGACTAGATACAATAAGGTTGATACTTGCAATTGCAGCAGAAAAGGAATGGAAGGTATTCCAACTTGATGTCAAATCGCATTTCTCAATGGGATTA
Source organism: Aechmea fasciata (assembly GCA_025177825.1). Lineage (NCBI taxonomy): Eukaryota > Viridiplantae > Streptophyta > Magnoliopsida > Poales > Bromeliaceae > Aechmea > Aechmea fasciata. The sequence continues at coordinate 1,528,601 of CM045944.1, read as the reverse complement.
CGCAAGAGGAGATTTATGTAGAGCGACGGAAGGTTTCTACGTGTTGCGTAACCCGAACGAAGGTGTACGGGTTGAAGAAGGCTCTATATGGTTTGAAACAAGCACCTAGAGCTTGGTACAAGAAGATTGATGCTTACTTAACCGATTTGGGTTTTGAAAGAAGTCGAACACACTCGTATGTCGAAAGGTTGATCTGAATATGATTATCATTTCCTTGTATGTAGATGATCTTATGGTTACAGAAATGACCGAAAACTCATAGAAGTTGAAGCTCGATGCAGATGTTTGAAATGACTGATTTGGGAGAGATGGCATTTTTTCTTGGCATGGAGGTGAATCAAATTCCAGGTGAGATCTTCATTTCTCAGAAGAAGTATGTGAGAGAAATTTTGAAAAGATTTCGGATGGAGGAGTGCAAGAGTATTGCAACTCCTATGAACCAGAAGGAGAAACTGAGCAGAAGTGATGGTTCTGCACTTGCAGACAATGCATTCTACAGAAGTTTAGTTGGGTGTTTAATGTATTTGACAGCAACACGACCGGACATATTGTTTCCTGTAAGTGTTCTTTCAAGGTTTCTGCACTGTGCTAGTGAAGTACACATGACAGCTGCAAAAAGAGTGCTTAGATACCTTAAAGGGACAAGTTCTTATGGAGTTAAGTACGGAAGGTGTCAGAAGTTCGAGCTATATGGATTTTCTGATAGTGATTGGGCTGGTTCTGTAGATGACATGAAGAGTACATCCGGGTATTGTTTCTCTTTGGGATCGGCTTGTTTCTCATGGAGTTCGAAGAAACAAGATATAGTTGAAAGAATTCGTACAGAGCCGTGAATCAAGCTATTTGGTTGAGGAAGCTCACGGATGATCGGGTTCTGAGAATGGAGAAAGAGACAAAAATTTCTGTGGATAACCAAGCTGCACTAGCAATTTCGAAAAATCCAGTTTTTCATGGTAAGACAAAGCACTTTAAGGTGAAGTTTTATTATCTTAGAGAAGTGCAGCAGATGAGTGAAGTAGAACTGGTCTACTGTACTACAGAAGATCAGTTGGCCGATTTTTTTACCAAGTCATTTCAAGTGGGCAGATTTGAGTGGTTTAGGGAGAAGATTGGAGTGTGTATCAGCACTTGATCCAAGGAGGAGTTTGTTGGATTGGTTCAAGGCTGTTGTGGTATATGTTTTTGTTTTGTTGTTGTTGTTGTTCAGTTTGATGTGGGTTACTTCCTATTTTGTAGGAACCATCATAGGGTAGTGGGTGGTTATCTTGTAACTTCTTTATTTTTAAGTTTGATGTAAGGATGTTTTTTCAATGTATTGAATTAATCTGAAGTAGAGCATTAAAAGCTCAAAAGTCTTGTGATGTTCTTCATTTACAGAATTGGTTCCTGCTTCTGAAAAAGGTTCTGTTGTTATTTGTCCTGCTTCAATTGTCGTTGTTTTTGCTATTGGTGCAGGTTTCATTACCTACAGAAGACACCAACAATATAGTCGGACTGGGCTACTATTAGTAGTAAAATCTCATTGTTGCTACTAGTTTTTTAACCTTTGGATCAGCTCTTATCATTATTTCTAACCATTGGATTAAATACTATAACTCATTGAGGACCACTCAATCCTAGGGGGACCACTCAACGCTAACTACCTAATATCATCCTAACCTTACAAATTTTCATCCGAGGGTTAAAAACTTGGTAGTAAAAAGGGCGTTTTACTACTAATAGTATTCTAGCCTAATTCTATATATATATATATATATATATATCCTGTAATAGAAAGCATTAATAGCAATTTTCAGAAGTTTAAAGCTTTAGATGGCTCAGTGCTCTTCAGGTTAGACGGCCTTTACTATTACGTGTCAAAAACTTGAAATCATTTTACAATATCATAGGTAAGAAGGCCATCTCGGCATACACCTAATGGGAACATAAGTGTTATAAATATAAGAACGGCGGTTCAAATTGTAGGACAAATAAGAACTGATTTGTTGTAGTGAAAATGCGTGTGGATTAAGACTTAGTTTGGTAATATGATGACTGAAAAGCACCCGGTTGTACACTCTGGAAGGTCCGAAAATTTCGAAAGCACTTTCAATCTTTTCTTGTCTAATGATATGAAATTATGGTAACTGCTAAGAACTACACCAAACGGACAAAAATTTTATAAATAGTGCCCAAACAACTTTATTTAGAAATTGCTCGGATGAACGCTGTGGCAACTGGCAAGCGGCGCCTATTTGAGCCACCCAACAAAAGTAGTTAAAGGGAGTCTTCATGCCGGTAGAAGGGGTCTCATTGCCATTTTAACGAAGTAAAAGCTCGGATGCAAAGTTTAAAGTATCCACCGTGCTGGTTGGCATGGAGCAATACATATCGTGCTACCAATTAAAGAGTACGATACATGGAGGGTCTCTCTTAGACCCCTCGTGCCGCGATACCCAAAGGGTATCGTACAAGACAGCACAATACCCAAAGGATATCGCGGCATGCCGGCACAATGCCGCTAGGTGCCTATATGGGTACATAGCATTTTAAGTTTTAACATTTTTTTTTGGCTTTGCGTCTATTTTTAGATTTTTTCCCCCCTGCACACATCTCTCTCTCATTCTCTTCTACCTTTTCTTCTTCTCAACACGCTTTTTTTGTCCTTTTTTTTTCTCAGAATTTCTTCCTCTTTTTTTTTTTCTTTCCATTTTCCCTTCCTTTTCTTATTATAAATTTTTTAAAATTTTTTCTTTCAATTCCTTCTATTTCTACTTTATTTTTATTTCGATCACTTCGATCTTATGAAAAAGGCAAAAAAAATCGCAAGTCGAAGATGTACTTATTAGATAAATAAAAAAATAAAATTTTAAAATTTGTTGGTACATTTTGAATATTTCTAACTTGTAAAGTTTTTGTTTTGAAAAGATTTAAAATCATGTAAATTTTTATTTATAGTTTACAAAATTTTAAAAATAGATCTACTTGATAAAGTTATTATGTAGTCTGATTTTTCATTATTTTGGATAAATTTAGCATCGGGTATAAGTTACGATAAATTTTTTTTTTAACTTCGAGAATTTTATTTTTGGATTTAGAAGATGGCAAATACTAATAAAATAAAATAAATAAATTGAAGCAATTAATATTTGAATTTTCTTAATTATTTGTCATATGACTTATTATTAAACTTTTATGAATGAAACTTACAATTTTCTTCAAAATTTTAATAAATATTTTTAATAGATTCAAAATTAAAACAATTATTAGAATAATTATAGATCTAGTCATCATGCGGTTTCTTATCGAATCAACATTATTAAATCTTGTAAATTCCATAAAAACTTTAAGAAAATTTTATTTTCTCTAATTTTATATTTTATAATTTTTTAAATTTATCAAAAAAAATGAAATAAAAAAAATCAAAATTAAACAATTTTTATTTTTATTCTCTATGAGCAATAATTATATTTTACTTTATATATATAAAATATCTACTAATATATTAATTACTGAGTGTAGTAAATTATACACAAGGGTTTAAGTGATCGTCAAGACAGATCGTATCCACCGTGTCGTTCCATGCCAACAAAATAATGGTACGATACAGACCCCGTGGCGATGGTAGAACTCAAAACCCTCTATTCTTTAAATTAGTAAGTAATTTCCTCAACAAAATTCAAAAAATGTGATAAAAAGATATAATAAATAATTAATATTTTTTATTGCTAAAGAAAATAAATATTTCATGCTATTATGTATCGGCACACAAAAATTTTTTTTGACCGGCACACATCGGCACGGCTCGACAGGCACCGTGCCGTACCGTGCTGGCAAATTTCCGACACGATCCTGTGCCACGGCATTTAAATCCTTGATTATACATAGCCAATATTTATAATTATTTTTCTAAATCTTTCAAAATAACACTAAAATTTTATTACGAACAAAAAAAATTTAAATTAATCATACAAAACGTGCCACTAGAAGGATATGCATACCTACAGACACACCCATGTGTCGGCACGAAGGTGCGCCTATACCGTACCGCACCAAGCGACAACCAGTACGCCTTCGTGTCGCGACACTTTAATCCTTCTTCAGATGGGCGCCACTTGCCACACAACACCCATCTGAACAATCCACAAATAACGTTGTTCGGGCACAACACCCATAAAATTTGTCCATACCAAACTAGGCCTTAACCAAAATACTGTCAGAACAAGTACCTTCGGTGCATTTCGCCATTACAAGTCTTTCATTTTGGGCGAGAGAGAGAGAGAGAGAGAGAGAGAGAGAGAGAGAGAGAGAGAGAGAGAGATTCATTACATGCCGAAACAGATGAAATAAAACAAGAAAAAGGTGCACCCTTGGTTCATAGTCCCAGTATACAGTGAAGCAGATAAGAGCACCCTTTGTTCATAGTCCCGGTATACAGTGAAGCAGATAAAACCTCCTCACGTAAAACACTTCATGCTAGTCGGAGAACTCATATACAAATGATTACATGACGCAGACCGAATAAACATTGAAGCACTAGTAAATACGATTCTGCCTGTGTGTGTGTGCAGCCAAAAGTACCTGCTAGCTTTCCATTCATCAGCAAACAAAATCAGGGTTTCTCCAGACAACTGCCAGGCCTCTCCTAATCCTCTGTACAGATGTGCCTTCAAAATTCATAAACATGCCGACATTTTTTTATGTAATTGCTGCCAATCCAATAGGGCCATCTTCTTCGACAGTGGGCCCAGAAATTGGAGCTGAAGTGCGGCTCCGAGCTAAAGGGTATCGGAGTAATATTTGTTAATAAATGACAGTATATATCATAACTGCTTTAAAATGATACCAAGGATAATCATGCTGAATGAAACTAGTTGGTTGGATTATCTACAAGGGCACGTGCAACAGCACGAGTCCTCAAAACAAATGATTGCTGAATCTAGAATAATATATAGGTTGTTTTTAAAGTATTCTGCAGACATGCTCATTTTTACCTTTCGATAGCAGAAGCTCTCCTTGTTTCTACGATGAACAGATAGTAATGCAAAAGATTATCCTAAATCTACTGAGAGATTTTACATGATAAACAAACAAATTTAAAACAAAAAACATCAAATCTAATAGACGAACTGAAACGCTATTACAACAAGAATAGTAAAAGCGAAGGGGCTGTTCACCTGTGACATTTGTAATTACATTGGTAACTTTTTGAGCAGCAAGAGCTTTCAATTTGTTTCCTGTAGCTGAAATGAGCAAGCTTCGCAAGTGCTGCTTTTGTTCTTTAGGGCTACTTGTTTTACTCAGAGCATCCTCAAAGCCAAGTAAATCATCTTTAGTGATGTTAGGAAGGGACATCAAAACCTGCCGCATAAAGCAAATTCATCCTGTTAATACCATTCCATATTTTGCTCAAACAGAAACTTGGAGCAGAGTGGCGGCATAGACTTATTAGAAAGCATCACACAATGTGCTTTCCCATCTGCAAGGGTGGCAAAACTCGACTGCAGCGGCCATGCTCCCAAGCGGAGCCTAACTTGCACACATAACATACATATGTACCAGAAGAATATGAATGTTCATACGTCCTTCAAAAGTTCAGCTTCTTCCATATAACCCTTGTACTTGACGATTATACCTTTAAAAGAACACATTGGGAAAAAAAGTCTGGTTTCCCTAGAAATCAGATGTTTCCCCAACTTAATATAATGTTGCAAGAAACTGTGCTTTTGAAGGGAATATGTGAAAATTCATATTTTACAGTAGGATACTCATAAATAGATGATTTTACAGGGATACATACGTAAAAGCCTAATTATTTTAAACCCCACAAACCTGTCTAGGTGCAGGGTCCCTCTCTGACAAATAGACGTATATTTCACGACAGAGGCCAAGAAGATCTGCGCTGATTATAGCATTCGACGCAAGGGCTAGACCTTGAATTATTGCAAAGAACAAATCCTTCGCGACAAACTCCCTTACTTCTTGATTGTTTGACGAAATAGCCAGAAGAATTATGGCTCCGCAGAAAGGAATAATTTTAGTCACCGCTTCACCATCAGTCCAAGTGAAAACTTCAAGGCTTATCCTTAATGCAGGAAGAGCAGTACCCTTATGCAACATGAGAAATCTGCACCAAAAGACCAAAAAGGAAAAAAAAAAAAAAAAAAAAAAACCAATACTTTGTGAGCTGCATCTCTTGATCTATGATAAGAGAATACTGCAGAACTAATACATAGAAAAGCTGAACTAATCCCCAGGTTGTGCTTCACTATATAGTGTTTTGAAGTACAGCAGATTGCCGTGTCATTATTGCTGTTTTATATTGTGGAAGGACTTCCCACTAAATGATTATGTTATTCATTAAAATGTGGTTGAAAAGAATTAATTTCCTTAATCTCACCGAATTTACTAATCTATATTGGCCCAGTGAGTCATGATTGCCACGTGCCTAGTTATGGCAGCATATCAACTGTAGGTTCCTACGGGAAAATGGAACAGCAACCATTGGGTGGAACAATGTTACAATTTAAACAACAAGAGGAGTATCATGGAATCATGTAATATTACTGGGGGAACGGGTGGTTATTTTGCTTGTTTTCTTACCCGATGAGAGAGTTTGAAACAAATGATTCTACATTCTTCAAGTGAGAGGCTTCCACACGGTAGGTAGGTCCAATTTGTTCCAACGAGGGAAGCGCACTATTCAAGTTTGGCGAAGCTAAAGCCGAAAGAAGGGAACTTACTTCCCTAGTCAAATCGCGCAACAACTTCTCTTCCATTACTTCTACCTTTAGTTCCGATCCAAGAAGATTACCAATGTTGTCAGGTACTTTAGCTCGAGCCTCATTTAGAAGGCTTGACCATGAACAAGAAAGAGCTTGGTGGCAGTGAAGTAATAATGGATGCAACAGATTTATAATATATGCTTCCCATAAATCAACAGGACAATTTTTGACCAAAGGAACAAGAACTAAGTGGATGAGTTGACGTATATGTCTAAATTCCATTGACTGCACATTCTCCACAAGAGCAAGTGCTACAGAAGAACCCTCAAAGCACCGGAATAAGGTATCACCGATAGTCGTCGAGAGGCCAATAACATTATACCTGCAACCATGTATTAAGTATATACCATTTAAGCTCAAGCAATGAAGCAAATATGCTGATCTTTCTTGAAAATACTGGATAGCTACACGACAAACCATTGACCACCCCTTTCACTATAGCAAATCATAGAAGGCCATATGCCTACGATAGGTTTTATCACCATTAACAAGTAATAATTGTGAGAAAAGATGATGTGCATTATGATAATGAATATGAGCATGAATACAAACCCCAAAAAGCACATGAATCAAAAGAGAAATAGGTCTCAGAGTGGTGAATCATATAAACCAAAATAAAGCCAAAATGAAACAGTTTTTATTCTCATTCCTCACCCAAAAACCAAGATCAAACAGGTTTCTGAAGTTACAGATACTATTATCAGCAAGTAACATTAGCAAAACAACCTCCATCTTGCAATTGCTGGGGCACATAAAAAACAGATTTGATGCAAATAGACGAGAAGGATTTTCCTTGTTACTGCTACGGTGTCCAAATGCCCAAGCCAACTATCAATACATTTTAAACGAGCTTTGAACTCTCCTGTTTTAGGTTTGCAATTAATCAAATGATCCCCCAAGAAAAAGTGTCATCATCAATATTTACAAACAATGTCTAATTCTGTTCTTAGCTAAAATGATAGGTTAGAGAAGAGGTAAAAATAGTCAACAAGTATAATAACAAGCTTACCCACTGTCTCGGATACCCTTCAACCAGTTTCTAATATCATTTTCCTTAGAGTCGCCCTCCCTGTTCATCTCCATTGAAGGCCCATCACCAGTGGCAGCAGCCAAATTACCTTTTGGCAGTTTAAGAGAGCTCTCTCCTAGAAGACTAGCTTGCTCAACTGGGCTCATACCCTTAGCAGCTTTTAGTTCACCAGGTAGAACTTGAGCTATTGGTTTAGACCATAGGGCGTGTATAGATCGAAGCAGCTGCAGCATGAGCAAAAGTTTACTCTAGCATACTCGAACCAGATGCTGCATCAAAAGGTAAATATATATATATATATATATATATATATATATATATATATATATATATATATATAGTCCGGCTACTATACTTTTATGAGTATTAGCCCCCTTATACTCATAAGTTTTTAGCCCTCGATTAATTCCATTGATCATTTTCACCCGTTAGATCATACTATTCAACCAACTACCCACTCAACCCTAGGGGACCACTATCATTCTAAGTGGGGACCACCATCATCCTAACCACACATCCCATCAATCAACGGTTAAAAATGTATGAGTATAAAGGAGTCTATACTCATAATAGTATAGTAGCCCTACTCTATATATATATATATATATATATATATATATATATATATATATATATATATAGAATTAGGCTGGAATACTATTGATAGCAAAACGCTCTTTTTGCTATCAAATTTTTAACCCTTGGATGAAAAAGGTTAGGATGATATTAGTCAATTAGAATTGAGTGGTCCCCCTAGGGTTGAGTGGTCCCCACTGATTTATAATATTTAATCCAATGATTAGAAATGATGAAAAGAGTTGATCCAAGGACTAAAAACTTGATAGCAAAAAGTCATTTTTGCTATCAATAGTATTCTAGCCCAACTCTATATATATATATATATATATATATATATATATATATATATATATATATATATATATATATATATATATATATATATATATATATATACACATATGACCCACAAAATTATCTATTTACCATACTCCCGCAAATCTGATTATTTATGTACACCCTACATAACTTGTATATATATATCCTCTCATATTTAAAGAAATGCCAGTCTCAAGTAAAAGTAAATGCCCCTTTGCATGGCTGTCCAACTGCAAACGAGGTTTCAAACAAGGGCGGTTTTCTTGTGGTAGGACGCTGCACCTCTTAAGGAATATATAGAAAGTTGAATTTTACATATGAATATAAGTAGATAAATGATTTTGCAGGTGCAAATATGTAAAAGCTCCCACATGCCCCAGGATTATCTAAAAGTTGCTTAAGACCTTATTTTACTTGAAACAATTCAAATTACAATGAAAATAAAGAATTTAATATAGTTCCTAGAGATACGAAGATACCCTTAAAAGAGGGGGAAGCATCCATGATAAGTGGGACGATATAGGATGCGGATAAGTAGGATTACTTGTCGGCCCTACAGATCCTTGTAAGTTGATATTAGACTTCTTAGATCCACTCCTTTTCAGTGCCTTCTCAAAGAATGTTACAGCATGGTAAATTGACCACATAAATTGAATGTCCGAGAAAAGATATGTCAATCCAAATGGTTCAGACAAGTAAGTGTTTTGCCACTCCAATTGGGTCCATACTTTGCTCAAAGGTTCAAGCTGCCAGGCCAATACTTCTTGTTGTTGTTGAATCCTGAATTTAAAAAGGTAAAATAAAATAAGCGTATACAATGTAGCTAACAATATGAATAATAAATCAACACAAACTCCTCAAATTTAAGCATGAGGTGGGGCAAGTACCCAGCAGAAGAAGCCATTACAAGGAATGCCTCTCCTAGAAGATTATGCTCCCCTCGGAGTAGTCGACCCTCTGCTTGAAGATATCCCATGGTATCAGCAATAGCCTGTACGATCAAAAAATAAAACTATTAAAGAACAAACTCCATGATGTATGTTTGATTGAACTTGCGAGATTTGTGACATTCTGAAGAAATATTCCATAATCTAATACTAGACGGAAATTTCTACAACTTTTGAGAGCAACTGTTAAGAGTTTTAACAGTACTTGACTAAAACTTCTCAAATTGAAGTACCAATGGCTATGTAGTAAATCAAAATTTTGATGTTCAATGTACCCACTTCAAAGTGTGCAATAGTTCATTCAGCTAAGGTCCGTTTCACCTTCCTTGTAAAAAAGAAAAGAAGATAAAAAGATCTTTCTACGATGCTGCAATAATGCTCGTGTGTCTCATGTGATTAGATGGAGCAAAGTGCATCAAAGAAATTAGAAAATTTACAAAACATAAAATAAGAGGGATGGATATTCTTGATCGACACAACGCGTTCAACTGATATTGATAGCTACACATTTTTACTTTGTTAAACTAGCCATAAATTGTGCTGCTGCTGTCCTAAGTTGTGTAGCCAAAATAATACAAAACTAGAATTTTATGTACAAAGAATGAGCCCAATTATAAATCAAACTATAACGAAACTTAGTTACTCTATTCGAACATGGGAAAGAATGCACTAAATGAACAATTACAAATACATAAGTCTCATATGATAAATTACACCATTGGTCACCGAGCTTTGAGCAAAATTTCAAATAGGCAACCGAACTTCAAGTATTTTCAATTAAGTCACTAAACTCGTAACGTACATTTCAATCAGGGTGACCTAAATGAAATTTCACCTGAAGTTCGGTGACCAATGGTACTCAATGTTGCACAAGTGCAGATCTTGGAGAATACAGTAAGATTGTACTGTCAGATCTCATGAGAAATCTACCAGCATACCATTTCTTTTAGAATGTGGATGTAACAACTGGATATTGTTGTTCTAATTTTCAAGATAGATACAAATTTACGCATGCCTAGTGCAAGAGAAGACAAGCATCAACAACTTAATGCACATAATAGCTGACAAGTGCAAACAGGATTTACTTATAAGTTACGACTTACGAGTGTAATCTAATTTATGCTGACCTTCATATGCGGAAGAAGGCTCTTGTCAGCAGCTCTGGATATTCGAATGAAAGATGAACAGATTTGCAACCTAGCATGCCGAGCATTATTTGATGAAGGGTCCTGTTTATCAGCAAAATGCCAAGTTGAGGTGACAGCCAAACTAACTTTTTGCACACATACCCCTGCAAAATTGAATTTTCCAACATTACCCATTCAGTTGAGGAATAAACCAGGGATAAGGGAGGATATCCCCAGATATTCCTAGAAAACAAAGAAGGGGATAGTTTTATCCCCCGCCTAATGGGTTATCCTAAGATAAACCATTAATTTCTGTTCCACCTTCCCTGCGGAATACAGCTGTCCCAGGTTATGTTCCCATATTTGCTCCAAGGGCAATTGGGAAAGAATCAAAATGTTAATTCTCGATTCCATTAACTATTATTACACGATGCAGATATTTATAGTATAGTATATTGTGTTATGCATTATTAAATTATATTTATTGTGTTATGCATTATTATATTATATTTATTATTCTATACTACTATCTAAACTTATTTTATTTTAACAATAATACTTGAAGTTATTAATGTATAAATATCAATTGTATTATCTCATAATATATATTAGTAATATTTACAATTTACATATGAAGTATTATTTAGTATTTGATAATTTGTTACACCATTCATAAGGGTGTGTATGGAAAATTCAGATTTTACAGGGGATATTAAATTATTAATGCTTTCTCCCAATAATGTGAAAGTCACAGAACTTAAATGGCTACCTGAAGGGTGCAAGGAAGAGATGTCAACAATTCAAAAAGTTTATTCACAACACCGGCGACTGAATCTGGATAGTGTTTCAAATAGGGACCCAATGCATCCAATAATCGCCCAAGTAATACTGCAGATGCTGGTTCAGTCCACTTTAAACAAAGGAGCTGCTGAAGTAGACCTGTACATACGTGCAAAAAGTCATACTCCGCTTCAAAATAAACAACCATTGTTAGTTACAAGAGATTACAGGGCTAAGAATGATATACACAACAACCTTCGAAAATTGTGTGTAACTGAAACTTGATTTCAGGATTGCTGCTGAGAGATTCATCTGAACCGTCAAAAATTGAACCAACAACTGCTTCAAAGCCTAGTTGTGTGCTTTCCAATACAGCTAAATCCTGGACTTCGTATATAAATTATAAAATAACCAGAACTTAATGAGAAATTCTTTTGTATTTCGAGTTAAAGTTGCACACTTAGGTAGACGCAGTTAAGACAGAATATAACAACAATTGTTGTAAAAGAGAAGTAGATATCTAACCTGATGGGACATTGATTGAAGATTTGCATTTTTAATTATTGTATCAATTCTCTGAGAAACTCTTGCTGCAGCTACAAGTGGCTTTTGAGAAGCCATGAGTTTTATGAGCTCCAACTGCACGAAAATGTCGTAATATTGCACCAAACAACATAAGACACCTTTTAAAGAAAATGTCAAACCACTATCTTTTAGCATCTAAAATACATAAATTGCAGCCGATATTTTGACCTAAAAAATAATCTATGAATTCTCTTGGTACTCTACTCCATTTCTAAATGGTAAAATAACATGTTACACTAGGAACTCTATCAGGTGCGTAAGAGAGGACATACCAATCTAGAACGATATTGGCTGAAATCACTTTTTCCCTCAAGCTCATCGCTCCATAGCTCTAAGGGTTCTAAAGATGTTGCAGTGCCTGAAGTAACATTTTTCTTGAGCATTCTTCGGAAAGAAACATGCAATATAGCAGCACAGACTTCATCAGTGATGAATAAAGAGACCCACTTCTTGTCCTTGTCTGTTGGCCCGCCACCAAATCCTAAATTACCAACAGAAAGGTTATCCCCCGAAACCTGTGCAATGGATTTTCCTTTTGATGATGGTTCTCTCAGCAATGCCTGCCAGCAGTAATTCTCATTTTAAAGAAATGAAAGCAATAATTCTACCTAATGGTCCAATACTCATTCTAAAGCAAGGTGAAAAAGAAGGAGTAATACCAGCCAAAAGAGCAAAGATTGGAAATGAAGTGCAATCTTGTAATGTTGATAGTATTCCAGCATCTGATACCACAAGGATCATATAATTGAAGTAAATAGAAAATCAAATAAGAGATACTAAAACATGATAGGAGTAGGACCAAAGATTAAAGGAGTTTCAGATGAACTAAGGTATCTGATAAGTCATGAAACTTGTAGAAACTGAAAAGCAAGAGATGTGTTAGATGTCCCAACTCAAGAACACAACAAGCATATAAGAACATCAGGCTATTAATCATAATGGTATTTTACATCTTAAAGGTACAATCACCTGTTGAAGAAACTGAGAAGTCATGCCTCTGTCGACAAGGATGCATTGCATGTTAGAAGAACCCAAAGCAACCATACTCTCACATATAGACTCTGCAAACTCACACTCATTTCCATCAATAGAACCAGAATTTGACATTGATCCGTTTAGAAAATCTCTTGACACATTCATCAAGATCTGGAAAATCGTATTCATTGCTGAATCAAACTCAGAGGCTGTGGCATCAACAGGTCTTTTTCTGATCATAAAATTTGTAGGAAATAGTGGTATATTAGGAGGAAAAAAGAAAAAATTAGAATCTTTAAAATCCGTTCACGTATAACTTAAAGTGCTTACCTCTGAGAGATGAATTTGAAGAATTCACAAGCATGGAGACGAAATTCATTATAAGGAAGTAAGGATCCACAACTGTAAAGTAAAATGTTTCAGGGCAAGAACTAAAAATGTTTAATGCCTTACGTCATTTAAAGACTGTAATTCAAGTATGGCAGCAGCGTACCCATGAATTAGGCCATATTTGGCAAGATCAGGCACAGGAGCCCATTCAGCATATGCATTAACAGCATTTAGAGCAGCTGTTACTGTGGCAGCATGTTGTTTAGCCAAGTCCACTTGCTGCCTAGAATGTTCAGCCAAGGCAGCTACAAAATGTTTCTCAAGTAACTGAAATGAGAAGAATGTTAGGTAGGGCACTTGCATGGATTCATGAGACAGAACTGCAGTTTAATACAGCTACTCCTTGAACTTGATCCAACTTCGATCATGTAGCTTTCGACTTTAACAATTTACTAATTTGGCCCCTCAAATTTATCCCACACAAAGTCCTTTCGTTTATCTACTATCTGAAAAATGACAGCCAACAGCTTAGATTTTGCTGGCAGGGAAGTTTCTCGAGATTAGTTCTAGGGAACAATGAGACTATTGCAGCATTTATTTTATTTTATTTATTCTTTTTTCTAGATAGAAGGCTAGCATGACTTAATCGTTAACGCATAACAAACATCAGGGACTATCATTAAAAACAGAGAAAACGATTGAAGCTTGGATAAAACTTCAGGTCAAATTATAATTGATCCACACAAACTCAACTTCTCCCTTTTGGATTTAGAAACTTACGGAATACAGAAGTGGTAATATCTCCGTCAAAGACTCTGTAAGACCACGTAACAATATCCTCCGTCGATCACCTATTGTGTGAATGGAGAAAACCATTATGATAGGGAAAAGATAAGGTGCTTCCTCTTTTATTCTTCATTTTTCTCAATTGAAGTACTTCAGAATGAGAATGAGAAAAGACACAGGGCTAACCTTCTAAATCTTCATTATGAACTGTTATATCTTCTGGAAGCCACCTTAGAATCATTGCAACTAATTCAGCCTATCAATATGCAAAAAGAAGTAAAAATTGGTCAATACATATTTCATGGTCAAAATCAACAAAAATAGCTGCCTAAATAAGCAGTATACCTCAGTGGGACCTTTGTTAGATAAAGAAACTATAGATGGTAGCAGCTCATGCCATAGAGCAATTCCTTCCCTCCGAACAACCTGCAACATGAAAAGGATTAAAATGAAAAATATTAAAATTGAAACAAATTTCACTTCCTAACCAAGTCTAAAAATAATGAGGAAAGCAAGAACCTCTGCGACTAAAGCAGCCATCTGACTCTTTAAAGCCCACTCCTCATGAGAGCCAACCACTCCCACGACTAAATTAATACTATAATTAGCGAATTCCCTCCGCTCTGAGATGCTAAACTCATCCCATCTGAATCGAACCAAATGCTGTAAAAGTATATAAATGATGATTAGTCATACAATCAGAGTAAAAAAAGTGAGAACAAGTGCAGAACAACAAACATTTAGAGGAGCCTCATATAACCTTATCTATAAAAAGACAAGAATCGAGAGTTTAAAATAATTTAAAATAATACACGTGTCATTCTCCCACACTGCTTCATATCCCATCCTCTTCTCCTACCGTTCGTACATCCTCCCCATCCGCTCCCATCCTTTCCCCCACCCTCTCCTATCTTTTTCCCTATCCTCTGTACCCTCCTTCACCTTCTCCCCCTCTTCTTTTGTTTTTTTTTTTTTCTTTATCACTCTCCCGGTCGCGCCCTCCTCACCCTCTCCGCCGAACCCAGGGAGCTCAGGGAGCACCTTTTCCCCCACCATCTCATTTTATCCTCCACCAGTTCCGTGCTCCTCCCTCCTAGCCCTCTCCGGCACCTAGCATGGCCTCCGCCGCCTCACTGCCGCCGAACCCTCAGGGAGCATATCTTCTCCTATGTTTTAGATGAAGTCTTTTTTTTTTTAGTTTTTATCTACTCTTTTGTTAATTTTTATGTTGATATCTCTGTTGAAAATTTTTTAGTTAATTTTTATATGCTATTTAGTTAATTTTTTTATTTTGTTTGCTATTTAGCTAATTTTTAGTTCTTCAGTCCTCACCCTCTCTATCGACTGGCATGGCCTTCCCCGCTTCATAGCCGAACCCCTCAGGGAGCACCTTTTCTCCTTATTGTTATTGTTTTATCTGCTTTTACTTAATTTTTATGTTAAATTTTTCTGTTGAAATTTTTTTAGTTAATTTTTATATGCTATTTAGTTAGTTTTTTAAAAAAATTTCGCTATTTTGATAATTTTCAGATCATCAGCTCTCACCCTTTCCGCTGTCTGGCATGGCCTCTGCCACCTCACTGTCGCCGAACCTCTGAGGGAGCCCCTTTTCTTCTTACTTTTTAAGTTTTTATCAGGTCTTTAGTTAATCTTTATGTTGATTTCTCTGTTAAAAATTTTTTAGTTAATTTTTATCTGTTATTTGGTGTTTTTTTTTTTTTTGCTACTTAGATAATTTTAAAATTATCAGCCCTCACCCTCTCCACCGCTTGTCATGGTAATCCGCCACCCCATTACTACCGAACCCACCGGGAAGCACCTTTCCTCTTCTTTTTTTTTTTCTTTTTTTTTTGCTTTTATCTACTTTTTATTTAATCCTTATGTTGATTTCTCTGTTGAAATTTTTTTAGTTAATATTTATTTTCTATTTAGTTAATTTTTTATTATTTTTTTGCTATTTAGATAATTTTCAGATCATTTACCCAATTTTGTTCCTAAATATTAATTTCTCTATTGAAAATTTTCTTCTCTCTCTCTATAGTTTTTGTTATTGTTGTTTTAGGATGCAGGTAGAGATGTGAATTACTATGCAGTCCCAGCTCTCCGGTCAAATCGAACGATCATCGAGATGAATAGTGCATCGAAAAGGGTGTATCAAATATGGAAAGGAAGCAATGCAAGATCATCTGCTTATTCTTTTAAAACATATTATTTGATTTGATTTTTGTGGGTATAAATCATTCTATTGTGAGATTTATGATGATATGACGAATATAGCTTCATCATCTCTTGCAGATTAATAAGTGAAGCTGCATCTTAGTTGTGGCACTTAGTTGTGGCAGCTGTTATTAGTATATAATGACAACGAGCAACTATTATCTACAAGACAACTTATGGCTACTTTCAGTAATGTAGTTATTGTTTGAGATCTTTTACCATTTTCATCGCAATAATGTAGTTATCTATGCTACTGTGCAGTAATGTAGTTATTGTTTGAGATATTTTTCTATTTTATTTTTTAATTTATTTTTTAAGTTTTAATTATTTAATACTGAGATAAATAATATTAAAAAATATTAATGCATAATAAAAAAATAATATTAATAATTATAATAATTTACTGTTGTATTATTTTTCCGCCGCATCACGCGGGGCTCTTAACTAGTACTATAAGGTTATATGGTAATATTATAAGGTTATATGGTAACGATGGTTACTATATGTACATCTCTTGTATTTTATATACACATTAATGAAACCCTATAGGGAATAAGCTCTTTTTGTGAAGACTGAAATTTTGACTGTGCCATTTGACTCTCTGTTGACGATGTTTATGTGTGTAATTTAATTACATAAGCACTGGTCAAGTTTCAGGAGAAAATGAGCTAAAATGGAAAAGATATGCGATTATTACTTTTCGACTTAAGTGAATAGTAACTCGGTTTTTCGGAGAAACCG
Source organism: Aechmea fasciata (assembly GCA_025177825.1). Taxonomy (NCBI): domain Eukaryota; kingdom Viridiplantae; phylum Streptophyta; class Magnoliopsida; order Poales; family Bromeliaceae; genus Aechmea; species Aechmea fasciata. The sequence goes on along the minus strand of CM045944.1, from coordinate 1,511,422 downwards.
CGGAGGAGAGTTGGCTTCTGGTATGTATCGGACTCCGTTCATAGCAGTCCAATAGCTCGTTTCGAACGGTTCAGATATTCTGGAACCAATGGCACTGACGGATTTCTGATCCGATGCATGGTTTTCGAGAAAAAGGGGTTTTATTGAAAAGAGGGTTTTCACACTTTGCTATTCTTGCATTGTGGAACTCCTCGAACTCCGTGCATATGACCTAGAGTTAGGTAGAGGATGTTTGAGGTCTCTACTAGAGGTAGGGAAGTCAGATACAGAGGCGAATTCACGATTTCGCGAGTTTACACATCGATATATGTGTAATATGAGGATTAGTAGAGAGCAGATGGGTTCCGTCGCAAATCGGCGACCAAACTGGATAAAGCAAAAGGGTAGTTTCGATGCCCTCGATGTGCTGAACGCGATGGCGCGATCCGTTTGTAAATCCGTCGAACGGATCGCCGAAAATTGCAAGATGATCGCAAAGGGGTCGATGTTGGCAAGAACAGATACTTGGAGAGCGAATAGGTTTTGTCGCGAATCTGTGACCGATCGAGGCAAAACAAAATCATGGGTTCATTGTTTACGTCGTGCTGATCGCACCAGTGCGATCCGTTCGTAAATCGGACGAACGGATCTACGAAAATTACGAGTTGATCGAAGAGGGGTCAATATCGCAAAACGGCGAAACAGCGAAAAGTCTCAATATTTTATGTACCGAATCGCGAGATTTCGAATGTTCGGGTTCTTATGCGTATGACTCTTACACTGACAGGGACTAGATTGCAAACGAAGGACTGTGGAGGACTAAAATGCAAAATAGCCACATGTATAAAAGAGTTGGTTTTAGGGTTTCATGGTGAAACCCTAAACCTAGGCCCCTTCACCTCCCTTACTGACCTAAACCGCCTCCAGCAACCCGGTGCTCAACCTGTGCGCGCGCCCCTGGCCGCCGGCAGGCAACTCCGGCCGCCGGAAAAGCTCTCCGAGCTCTCCCTCCATCTCTCTCTCTCCCTCCATCTCCCTTTTCTCTTGCTGTGGAGCCCCGAGGAGCCTGACAGAACCTGGATCTAGCATCCTTCGACTAGATCCACCCCTAAGCGTGCTCCTCCGGCCATCCCCGCCGTCGTCGTGCATCGCCGGAGCCGCAGGCGAGGCCGCGGCCATTGTTGCTCCACCCAGCCGAGCTCGGGAGAAGAAAGGAGGAGCGCCGCCGTCGGTTTGGAGAGTGGTGCACCGCCCTTCATTGACCTATAACTACCTCCGCGCGCCATCCCCGCATCCCCGTAGATCGCCGGCCGTCGCGAGCAACCCGCCCGCCGCGGATTTGGTGCGCATCGAGGTTGGAGCCCCTCGCTTCCGGCGCCGCCTTTGCCTGCAGAGGAGCATCATCATCCCTCGGACCTCCGACGCCGATCCATCGCCGTCCCGACATCCTCCGCCGCCGCCGTGCCGCCGGAAGTCTCCAACCCGAGAACAGAGATCGAATGATCTTCTCCGTCGCGCTCCGCCACCCTCCGCCGCCGGCCACCGGTTTCCCCGGACCCTCCGGACCGGATGCTCCCACCTCCGGCCGGACCGCCCGCCGCCTGACCGCCGACGACGAGCCCTAGCCTCGGGTTCAGGTAAACAGTACTGTTTTGTTAACAGCATGCCATCTAGGGTTTCGGTCACTGTTCCGAGGATCCGATAGGTCTTTTTGACCTTGTGAGGTGAGCATGTTCATTGATTTTTCGTGCTGAACGCGATGCTCACCTTCGTTTAGAATTTTGATGCCCCGATTAGCGGGATAGTCGTACTTTACGCGCTGTGCGCGATGTTTCGCTGATTTCACGTCGCTCGTGCGCGTGCTACGAAGCCCGACAGTGCTCCGAAAGGTGAGCACGGTCTTCGGCACGTCAAAACCTTTCAGCGAGTGTGATCGTGCGATTTATTGAGCATCGGTTTGCGTGCACGGTCCATAAAAGCCGTAAAATCGCATGTAATAGTGCGATTTTATGTATGGATTGGTGTTTTTATGCAATTGTATTTATCAGCCGTTGCGCATGTGTGTGTGCTTTGGATAACCTCTGGACTGATTGTCCAAGGTCCTAAGCCCTCGTGGAGATCAGAAAATGATTTTCGGTGCGTTTCTCGGCGAAATCCGCCGACGGAACGCGGGTTTGGTTCGGAATTATTCCGACGGTGTTCTCAGAAACTATTGTGTGGTCGCCGAGCCTTGTTGGTCGATCACCCGCGTCATTTCGAGGGTTTAGAAATGACGGTGAGCGACGGTTGGTTCCTGTCGAAATAGACACTTCCGGAACTCGTATTCGTACGATTATCCGCGTTAGTGGTGTCGAAGTGTTGTCTTGTGTTTGCCGCCAAAACATCCAAATCGAGTGTTTTGTGGCGGAGACTCGTGTCTCGAGTCGGTGAGTTCCGGATGCTTCAGGGTCCCGGCGGAGTCCCGGTGTAGTTTACGGGACTTCCGGCGAGTTGCAGTGATCGATTTCGAGAAATCGACTTTCCGCGTGTTGTTTGTAGAGTTGTGCTAGTAGTGTTTTGTGTTAGTGGATTAGACACTAACCTTGTGGATCTCCTTAGGTCCGGTCGATACTTCTTCCTCAGACGAGAGTCAGACGCCGTGTTTGTACAAGTGCTGGTACTTCGATCCGACGTCCGTATGGTACACGCCGTGAAGTTCCTTCCACCTCATCGTTTATATCATTTATCCTAGATATATCTTGCACCTATTTGTTACAGTATTACTCTACTCAGTGTTTTCATGTTTAGTATCATGTGTAGGAGTAGAGTAGATTACTTCTTGTCACCATGACATTCGGGACCCGGTTGGTCGCTTTCTTTCTCTACTCAGACTCGGTTGGTCGGTTATTTTGCATACTTTGGGACCTCGGTTGGTCGCTTTCTTTCTACTCAGACCTCGGTTGGTCGGGCTTACTTTGCATACTTTGGGACCGGGTTGGTCAGTCACTTTCTGTACTTGGGACCTATTTGGTCAGTCACACTCAGTACTTGGTACCTGGTTGGTTCTTCTGGTTACTTGACGACCCACGTGGTCGATGGGCCCTGGGGGGCAGGATTGTCGGCTGGTTGCCGATGGATGATCTTTGAGCATATCTGCATTGATCGCCCGATACGTACTCATCGCATTTCACGAACACCAGCGGTCTGATCCACCGCAAGTGAGGGTGTTCTTTTCCGGAAAAGTGGTTCGACAGCGGATCGACCCGTGAGCCTTAAATGTGGTTATATGCTTGGGAGAGTAGTAGGGCATTGGCTTGAGGTCCGCAGTGCCGACCAAGAGAGCATTGGTTCAGATTGGGTACTTTTGAGCTTCTATACCTGTTGACGCATACTTACAGTAGCTGTTGTTTCATATCTATATATCTCTCTCCATTTACTTGTTTATCATAGCTACTGTACTACTATTATCTCCTCTTGTGTCTATCTCCGCGAGGTATCCACTATGGGAGACATGTTTACATGTTCTCACCCCTCGCCTTCTTTTTCAGGTGACATTGCAGGGGTTAGCGGGACAGCTGGTGAGGAGCGCGACTAGTTCGCGACATAGCCCCGTCCCTTTGTCGGTTATTCCTTTACCCTTCCTGTTTACTTTGTTTAGGACTTAGACATATATATGGTTCATGTTCTCTACTTATACTTTGGGATATCAAGTAATATTGGATTTATGTTACAAAACGGTTTTCTACCGCTCGTGGTAGCGTTTTAAAGAAAGAAAAGGTTTCCATGTGGGAAACAGTTTTTAAAAGGTTTTATCGTGGATTTTATAACTTAGCATTTCAAAATCAGTTTCCGAGTAGGAAACATTTCAAATGATAGATGTGGTTTTATGAATGTGTAAATATGAATGAACCTGTGGTGAATGGTGATTGTGTATGGATGTAAGTTAATTTCTTTACATTTACACTTTGTTGTGGTTGTTTGGCTGTATTTCAGACTCTATGTACTTGTGCGATGCCGTGCAAATACAGGGGAGACTCTGTCCGTGTGTACAGTGGTCTCTCTGTATTTTTAGCAGGTCTGACATGTCCTTGGGGTCAAGGTTTATAAAAAAAAAAAAATTCCGCTGTTTTTATACTCTAAAATGACCCGGGGCGTGACACTTTTGCCCTTCTTTCATGCTACCAGAGCCACCAACCCTAATAGGGAATTTTGATCCACTGCCACCAACCACCGAAAGAAAAAAGAAAACCTCGGCTTCTCCCGTAGGCATTATTAATTCTTCTTTTCTTCTCTTGTGCTGCTCGATCTGCCCGCTGCTTCCCTTATGCTGCTCGAGTGGTTTCTTGGCGCTGGTTGGTTATTCTTCAGCCGCTCAATTCACCTTGGTCCTACTTGACTCTGGTGATATTGCGTTCATCTATCAGTAACTTGTGATTTATTCTTTTTCTCTTTTGGTGGCAAACATGTCTTCCTCAACCTCTCCTCTTCCAATCGTTAATATCAAAACTCTTGTACCGTTAGAACTCACCAAATCCACATACTTGGTGTAGAAGCAAGTTTTTCTTAATGTTTCAAAGAGTTTTGATGTTGTTTCATACGTGATTGAGACAAGTATTGTTGCTCCTCAAGCTATTGAAGCTACTGATAAGAAAATAATTATAAATCCTGAATATTTAACGCGCAAAAAGATGGACACCACTATACTGTCCTAGATAAATGCTACTGCCTCTTAGTATTTTACAAATGGTTATATCCAGTTCACCAAAAACTGCTCGTGACGCATGGAAAATTATTGAGGCTTACTTTCTCTATAAGACTGCCTCTACAGCCTTTTCTCTGAAATCTGAGTTACGAAGCATCAAAAAGGGATCAATAGGGATGACTGACTACATGGAAAAAGTCAGGCCGATAAGTGATGCCCTTCGCGCAATTGGCGAACCTGAGTGTAATCATAATTTGCTCATGACTGCTCTTCTGGGGCTACCAAAGGACTACAGAGGTTTTGTCTGTGCTTTTAATACACGTTGGACAAAACCTACCTTCGAACAGCTTCGTCCACTTCTTATGCAAGAAGCGAAGTTCAACGTCGTGCTATCTTGACGACTCCATCTATTCCTTCCAACACTGACGGTGAGGCGGAGAGGCCTTCAAAGCAAGTCATGGTCGAGGCAACCGCAAAGGCCGTGGTAGTAGATACCGTGAAGGCCGAGGACAGCGTGGTAAACATAACTCTAATCTTGGCTGTGGATCTTATGGAGCATATCCACACCCCCAATCTTATCCTCAACCTAGTCATAGCCAACAGTCTACTATGCCTACTGTTTTTCGATATGGCAGTGTCAGATTGGTGAAAAATTTAATCATTCAGCAATTCAATGCAGACATCTTTTCAATCACTTCTTTGTTGCTGAAGATATTCCACAAACTTTCACTGCCATAAGTCTTCATAAGCCTGGTGAGGAAGTTTGATACCTAGACACTGGATCATCCAATCATATGACTACTAATCCTAGCATTCTCTCATCTTCTAAACCTTATAGTGGGTAAGATAAGATTCTAGTTGGTATTTGGTAATGAAAATTTGTTGAATATTTATTCAGACATGTGAAACAAATTTGAGAACTTCTTCCACTTCCTTCGCTCTCAAAAATGTTCTTATTGTTCCTTCTATTAAATGAACTATACTTTCGGCTAGTCAATTTTGCCATGAAAACAATACCCTTTTTGAACTGGACTAATATGGTTTTATTGTGAAGGACAAGGGAAGGGGAAGGAGCTTCTCAGATGCCATAGTTTGGGCACTTCACTTTTATCCTATTTCTTCTTGAGTTGCAAGTGCGAGAAATAAGCAACAGTTCACTTTTGTTGCATCTAGATTTAATGGAGATATTTGACATAGACGCTTAGGTCACCCTAGTTTATCTGTTCTATCAAAGTTTATTAAATCAAACGATATCATTTCTAATAGTAGTTGTGACGCCCCAACTTCCCAGGGGGTCACCCATCCTAGGACTACTCCCGTCCTAGCACGCTTAACTCTCTTAACCTCTTGGGCCTTGCCACCACCCAAAATGCTTAAGCCGGGTTAAGAGTTTAGCCCTATTATATCTTATGTATAGGACTACCTGGGGTCTCACAATCTCCCCCCCTTTAAGCCCTGACGTCCTCGTCAGGCTCAGACTCACAAGTACTGTGCGATGTGAGACTCGTCTCGCTAGCCCGTCATCCAGACCCTGGTGCCGAGACTCATCTCACACTTCCGGCTGGTAATTGGCTCTGATACCATCTGTGACGCCCCAACTTCTCAGGGGGTCACCCATCCTAGGACTACTCCCGTCCTAGCACGCTTAACTCTCTTAACCTCTTGGGCCTTGCCACCACCCAAAATGCTTAAGCCGGGTTAAGAGTTTAGCCCTATTATATCTTATGTATAGGACTACCTGGGGTCTCACAGTAGTTCTAAAATAAATTTATCTATCTGCAATGCCTATCACATGGGAAAACATATCAAAGAGTCTTTTTCTGCTTATGAATCAAAGTTTGATTTTTCTTTTCCACTTGTTCATTCTGATATATGGCAGTCTCTTGATGTTTCAGTATCTGGCTATAAATATTATGTAATCTTCGTGGATGATTATTCTCGATATTCTTGGCTTTATTTTTTAAAATTTAAATATGAGGTTTTTGAGAAATTTTTTGGCTGCGTTTGGTTGGAGAACTAAATTTTGGAGAACAACTTTTGTTGTTCCCGAGAACAGGGGATATTCCGGTACAAGATAGAACAATTGTAAATTTGTGTTTGGATGCATTCGAGGATATTCTAGAGGATATCCTTAATGGCGTTTGGATAAAAAGTCTAGAACAATGACTAAATATATTTTTAAAAATAAAATAATTAATTTATATTAGTATATTTTATATAAAATTATTTATAATATTATTTCATATAGTAATTTATAATATAATATTTTATGTAAGAATCTAATTTAAAATAGTATATTTTATTTTATTATATATAATAATTTATTTTATGTAATAATTTACTTTATATAATTTATTCATAATATATTAATGAATAAAGCATAATACTAATATTATCCTTATAATTTTAATTAATAACTAGTATAAATTTCGATACAACTTAAAATATATATATAATATATGAAAAAATGATTTATGTATATAATACTTAATATAAAACAAAATAATTAAATATTAATATATAAATGATAAAACTTAATAAAATAAAAAATATATCAAATTTAATTAATTTATATAATATAATAAAATTTAAGTATAAATATATTATCATAAAAATAATATTTATATTAATATATTTATTTATTAAATTTGAGCATTCATTTAATTTATTTGAAATTAATTAAAATAAAGTATAAAAAAAATAAAATGGCATAATAAAAAAAAAAGAGACAAAAAAGAAGTTCCAGCTTGTTCTCCATAAAAGAGAGAACAATTTTAATGGGTTGTCCCGGAACAACCCGTTAAGCCCGGAACAACCGGGTTGTTCCATTTTGCATTGCGTTTGGGGGGACAAAGAGGGATATCCTGTCTTGTTCTGGGATATCCCTCCAACCAAATGCAGCCTTAGAGCACAAGGCAATGGTTGAATATATTTTTCATCGAAAAATAAAAACTTTTCAATCTGACAATGGTACGAAGTATGTGAATGAAAATTTTTTCATTTTATTTTCTCATAATGGGATTATTCATAGGTTTTCCTACCCTCATACACCACAGCAAAATGGTGCAACAGAGAGGAAACATAGACATTTAGCTAACATCATAAGTTTGCTTCTTCAAGCTTCTATGAGTTCATGTTTTTGAGCTGATGCTCTTCAAACTGTTGTTTTTCTTGTCAACCGCGCTCTTTTTACTGTTTTAAAAGGAAAATCGCCTTATGATATCTTGTATGGTTGTGTCCCCTCTAACTTGCAACTTGTTAGGTGTTTGGGTATTTGTGTTATCTCAGTCTGCAGGATGTTGCTGATCATAAGCTCTCTCCCCGATCCTTTCTTTGTGTGTACTTGGGATTGGCCGATAAGCATAAAGATTTTTGCTGTCTCTATCCAAGTACTGGTAAGATCTTTATTTCCTGGCATGTTACCTTTGTTGAAACAGTTTTTCCTTTTTCCTGTCTTTCCAAATTTTCTAATTCTTCAATATCTGCGAATTCAAACTTTCAATTGTTTCGAAACTCTCAAATCCTCCCTTACTAGGTGAGAGTTCGTCTTTCCTTAAAGCTATCTTTGGCTTCAGTTTTGTGTGTTCCAGTGCTTCTGGCACCAATCATCTTATCCAATCTGTTTCACCACCATCTGAAAATCTACCTCAATTTCCTACCAACTTGGACTCTGATAACGCATAGATTAAAGATGAGAATGATCCCTCTACTCCTGGTCACAAAGCGCTCCGTGTTTATACCCGACATCACCTCTCCAGAACTAGTGCACCCACCAACCTTGCTTCACCACCATATGATCCTTCCTCCTCCACCTATACAGCTACTGGGCAACCCGCATCGTCATCTACCTTACCTACTGTAGTGTACCGAATCCTCGGTGCGCTAAACTGAACTTTAGTCAAATTGACCGAAGCGTGGTAATGGACACTTTAAAAAGGTTCGTTGAATGTTCCGAATGTTCAGAATGTCTTAAATGGGTGCAAGGGACCTTGGAGAGCAAGATGTGAAATTTCTAAAATTTTTGTACTGGAAATGCTCTCGGGGTCCAGACCCTGCTTGTAGGGTCCGGACCCCATACACGCGAAAACGTGGGGTTGAGCAATATATGAATTGTGTGAGGAGCTATCTTGCATTTGTGCTAGGGAGTGTTTATATGAGGGGCCTTAGGCCTTTTCCCTCATTTCCCTTACACTTCCAACATAAGAGAAAAGCTCCTCTCTTTCTCTCTCTCTCTCTTAACCTCTTTCTCTCTCTAGGATTGCTCCAAGGGGTGGAGTCTAGTGGAAAAGAGCTTGCTTGGAGGTGAAGCTTCCTTCTTCTTCACCATTGGCTTGAAGGAGAGCTTGGGTTAGAGGTAAGCCTTGTGAGATTTCAAGGTTTTGAGTTAGGGTTTTATATAAATCCCTTAGAAATGAGATTAAATGGAACCCTAGATGATTCGAATCTATGTTATTGCATAAATTATCATGAGATTTGGATTTTATGCAATATATGGATTTTTAGGGTTTCTAAAGAGGGTTTTGTGATTAGTCGGATTTTGATCTCAATTGATCCTATGTTTCCGTAATTGAAGGTAACACCGACGCGGACGATCGCTTGGATTAAGATTCCGTTGAGCCGGTGGTGGTCAATTGAAGAAAAACCCTATTTTAGCTTCGTTTGTGATCGGGTGAAATCAACGGCGATAAATCACGCCGCTTGGCTTCCCGTTTCGTGACGATGCCACATGGTTGAGGGTGCTATCCGAATTAGCCGAGTTTCATTCTATGTCTAAGTTCTCTTATATTGATCGTACATCATCATGCATTGAGTTATGTGAGAAGCCTATAAGTTCTTGGTAAATTCATGCTTAGTGTGAGGGTTGATGATCCATGATTGCATGATACTTGTAGGTATATCTATTTGCATAATGTTGAGATAGATATGGACATGTATGTTGCATGAGAACCTTTATATGATGCCAAGATAGATGTTTATATGCATGTTGCATAAGTTGCTAGTGGACATATGCATGTTGACATATTGTGAGAATATGCTAGATTCATGTGAACTAGATAGGTGGACTTATGGCACTTGGACATATGTATGTGGTCATGTTGTGAGAATATGCTAGATATGTACATGAGATGCTTGAGGGCATATGCAAGTGGACATGTTAATGAGGATTCAAAATTATTGTATATGTAGCATATTCTCACTCATGCGGATTGTAAACTTATGGCATTATGAGAATTGAATGTGGGATTCCCTGAGGTCCTCGGGCGGGAGGACTCAAGCATATTGCATATGTGGCCGACTTTGAGCATTACATGCCTTGTGATGGTTTGGGACGTGGGATTCCCGTGGTCCTCAGGCAGGAGGACTATGATCATACTCGCGTCGTTTGTTGTCGTTTGTGGAGGCCGCGCTTCCCAAGCTATGAGCTCCGGGTTGTATCACAGTGAGATAGTGATGGGGTAAGGCACGACGGTATGCCCCCGGCAGACGGTCACGGTGGAGTGACAGTGTGTGTGTGGTGAGTTGTGGTTCGATCTTTGGGCGAACCGATTTAGATTTGGATCAAGACATGGTCATAACATTTCATATAGTTGTAGACATAATAGAGCATTGATAGATGACATGTTTGGTAAAAGCATAGCTACACATTTGAAGCATGATATAGATGTATATGAGCATGTTAGGCTTATTGTTTTATCTATTACTTCTTTGTTATATTGACCTATCTATTGTTTCTATGCCTTCTTAGACCTAGTGGGAAAATCGGCGAGGTCGAGGGCCGAACCCACTAAAAACTTTGTTTAGTTCTCACACACTATTTTGCAAAGGCAAGCACGAGCGCATACGTCGAAGATCGCGGCAAGGGCATCAAGCCCTAGATAGTGTGGACCACCGAGTTTAGCCCACTACTCTCGTGTATAGCAAGAAAAGAACGTAAAACCCCTTTTGTGAAAGAAATGTAATGTATATAATGTGAGGTGATCATTTTGTATAAAAATGTGGGATTACCCTTTTGTGTATAAAGGAGTTGTAACATGTTAAAGAATGTAAATATTTCATATGTGAATGTGATGTAATAGATAGTTTAAATTCTCTTGTATCTGTGATTGCCTCTCTCAATGTTTGATGCTTTTATCTATTGCTTGGATATGTATGCATAGACTTTGTTACGCCTTGGGCGGACAGGAAAAACTCTGTCCGTTTGGCGGATCTATTTCGGGCCCGAGCTGTCTAAATTGGTGGCGTCGGATCGTGACACCTACTTCAATTGTAGCTCCACCAATCCCTTCTCGCTCACACCTTATGCTCACATGGTCTATGACATAGAATTTGACTCAGGCTACCTCACTTCGGCTTCTGAGTCTTTATTTCCTATCGAGCCTATTTCTATTGCCGAGACCTCTCAAGATGTAGGTTGGTGCACAGCTATAACTGAGTATAATGCCCTATTAGAAAATTCTATTTGGGATCTTGTTCCTCCATCATCAATAAATCTTATTGGCTACAAGTGGGCATACAAGGTCAAACAGAAAGCGGATGGTTCTTTTGAGCGTCTCAAAGCTCAACTGGTAGCTCAGGGCTATAAGCAGCAACAAGGTGTTGACTTTGATGAGATATTTCCTCCGGTTATTAAGCCAACTACTATTCGTACTGTTCTTTCGGTTGCTTTCTCTTCTGGGTGGACACTTCGACCGCTTGATGTGAAGAATGCATTTCTACATGGCTCTCTTTGAGAGAGTTTATATGAAACGACCGCCTATCTTTATACATCCATCATTTCCTAATCATGTCTGTCGACTGAAGAAGGCAATTTATGGACTCAAGCAAGCACCTTGGGCTTGGTTTCAGCGGTTTACCTCCTTCCTTCTAGAGATTAGTTTTGTAGGCAGCACTGTAGATCCCTCATGTTCAGTTGCCATGCACCCTCTGGGACTCTCATTCTCCTCCTATATATTGATGATATTATTGTTACTGGGAGTTCTTCTCTTATTGCGTCTCTTATTCGTTCTCTATAGCAAGAGTTTGCGATGAAGGATTTAGGTCCTTTACATTATTTTTTTGGGCGTTGAAGTCACATACTCTTTTCTGTTCTTTATCTGGCTCAACAGAAATATGCGCACTAGCTCCTTGAGTGTCATAGTTTTCTTGCTAGTAAGCCGGTTTCTACTCCTCTTTTTCCTACCGCGCTCACCTTTCGTCTCATGAAGGGCACTCTCTTGATGATCCCTACATCCATCGTCAAATGGTTGGTGTGTTGCAATATCTTACTTTCACACAGCCAGATATCTCCTATGCTATCAATATCGTTGCTCAGTATCTTCATGCACCTCACAAGCCTTACATGCACACTATCAAACATCTCCTTCGTTATGTTCATAGGACGCTATTATATGTTCATAGGACACTATCATATGGTATTCCTATCTCTCGCTATGATAGGTTCAGACCAACCAATTCGTGCCACCATAGAGAAAAACAAAAAATAGAAGATCCTCCGCTCGATGACTAGATCAATAAATCTTTTAACGCAACACTGCACTCCATTGAGAATATGTTTGGAAATGATAGTGAAAGTATCTCTAAGTTAGCTAGTTGTTCTAGTTTATGGCAATATGCAAGTCAAAAGGAGAAGTTGTTTGAAGAGCTTTCGAAGGTTGAGGGACTTCTATGGATCGTAGCTCAACCTCTACGGATCGTATGGTTGCTTTGGAAATCTTAACATTCGATACAACCAAATTGAAAGCGTTTTTACCAAATTCCATCAGTGTTTAGAAAGGAATATATTAAGCATATTCTAAGTGCACGTAGATGAAGCCTTTTTGTTTTGCAATGACCAATGGACATCAAACTTTGGTACGTTTATGTTCTTAATATCTACAAAGTTTCAAACTTAGTTGTTATTTACTTTCTACGCTAGATATTGCTTTCTTGTTTGGACTTGTTATGGATATTCGATGATAATTATTTTTTTTTTGGTTTTGAACATTTGTCTTTGTTAATGATGATGCTATTATTGTCTAAAAATTACAATGTTTTGACCTTGTTTGAATATTGTGATGCAAGTTTTGTAGTTAATTTGTAATAAATATGTTAGATTTGTTTGAATTTGGTCTGTTAGAATTTTATATAGAGTTTTGCTATTTAACTTGTAGTATATGTAGGTTTGTTAATTTTCAAATGTTAATTTTTGTTTAAAAATATTACGTTTGTTAATTTTTGTTTGCATTTTTGTTGTTAACTTGCAATATATGTTAGTTAATTTTCAAATATACTTGTTTGTACAATTAATTAGTTTAAATTATTTATTTGTTAAATAATATATGCCAATATGTACGACTTTGTATTAGCAGTTAGGTTTGTTTTACCAACAATCAATTTAGATGTAAAGAAAAAGGTACATTAGCAAGTTATTTTTGTTTATTGCTACTTGGCCATTAACATTCTTTTTTGGAAAGGTGTTTATATTACTGAACAGTACTTAAAACTAATTAATGAAAAAAACAATTCAATCTATCTTACTAGTAATCTCAAATAATATGACTACGCAAACCAAACACTAAAATACCACATTCCCAAGAATCGGATGAATAGGAATCAAATTCTTGGACATTCTTTTATTCCTAGTAATCTATCATAACGCGAACCAAACACCCTAAGGAGTCTTCGTATCATGTTATTTAAGATTCTCGGGTATTGAAAGGTTAATGAGAATTTCATTCGTAGTAACGAGATTACAGCGAATTGTATACTTCCTACATTTCGTCCGCACAATTATTTACATGGTTTTGTAAAATTACTCCTATACTTAAAAATTTCATTCACTTACATATAAACCGTTGAACTTAAAATTTGAATTCCAAATTGGATTTCATTTTAAAATCTAAATCCATAATCTGAATTGGAATTTGAAATTTGAAATTTTCAATTCAAAATCTGAATTTAAATTTCAAATTTTGAAATTTAAATTTCAAAATTCAAAATTTGAAATTCGAAACTTGAATTAAAAATTTGAATTTAAATTGAAATCAAATTCATAATATTGAATTTCAAATTCAAATTCAAATTTTGAATTTGAAATTGAAAATTAATTTAATTTAAATTTGAAATCAATTTCATAATATAAAATCTGATTTGGAATTTCAAATTTAATTTTTCAATTCAAAATCTGAATTTAAATTTCAAATTTTGAAATTTGAATTTAAAATTTGGATTTGAATTCGAAACTTGAATTTAAAATTTGAATTTAAATTGAAATCAAATTAATTATGAATTTGAATTTAAATTCGAATTCAAATTTCGAATTTGAATTTGAAAATTAATTTAATTTAAATTTGAAATCAATTTCATAATCTGGATTTGAATTTTAAATTCGAATTCAAATTTTGCATTGGAATTGTAAATTTGACTTCAAATCTAAATTTGAATTTGAAATTCGAATTCAAATTCAGATTTAAAATTTAAAATTTGAAATTAAACTTTGAAAACAATTGAAATCCGAATTCAAAATCTTAATTTGAATTTGAAATTAAAGTCAAATCTAAATTTGAATTTGATATTGAATTCAAAATCAATTTTTGAATTTGAAATTTGAATTCAAAAATCTAAATTTGAATTTGAAATTTGAATTCAAAATCAAATTTTGAATTTAAAATTGAATTCAAAATGTAAGAATTTAAAAATAAATTTAAATGTGAATTTATGATTTGAATTGGAAATGAGGATAATTTGGTAATTCTAAAAAAGAATTCAGGTTTCACAAACTCGGGAAAAAGAGATACCCATCCCCTCCTCGTTAATACGATTCTTCCTTTCGGAATAAGAAGTTCCCAACCAGATTACCAACCAACATTACCTAACAGTTGCAACTTGTATAAGATTTTCAGTAACCCAATACAGAAAATGTGAACCAAACGCGCTCTAAGTTGCCACCAAGAAGGTATATTACTTCACCAACCAACCAGAATTAATGAAAATTTCTTATATTGATTGACTTTAGTTATGCAAAGAACACGGCACCAACTTCTGGTGAATCATATCAAATTGACAATCATTAGGAAGAAAACTTACTCTTTTTCTGAAGGCAACTTATCACTGAGTTGTGTTTAATATGACCCCGATATTATTAAGAGAAGACCCCTGGCAACAATGCAATATATGCCAGAATGTTGAAAACATGATGTTTGAGTGAAGGATTGGGTTTTGCCCAACGCCCCTAACACCCTAGCATCAAAAGTCAAAAATAATAGAAGAGCTAATGATTTGAATTAACAAATATGTCCACTGCCAACTCGAATCCTTATCAAGGTTATTATTTCAGGTTGCTCATATCAACAAACAAAATCAATTATGACAAAACAGAAATTGCATGTGACAATACTTGCATCATTCACACATATATGCAGACGCCTCAACTCATTTCTCCAGCCCATCTTTCCATCAAAAGAATCTAGTGCTCCCAGCACACAATTACAACCATGCAAGAATCTTGCCAACCAGTTCAAAATTAGGTCAAATATAGGAGTTTGGAGACAAACTAGAGTTAGCTGCGTTCAAACTAAAAAAACCCATTGTGTTCCTAATAAAAAAGCATATGTTAAAACACAATCGGCTTGCACAACAAAGTAACGGCTGGAAAACATCCACCTAATGGCTTGTTGAAGTGAAACTCAAAAATTCCAATTCCACGACAGCATCACATGGAACTTCTGTTTGAGTCACCTTAGAGACAAGACAAATTTCAAGCAAAGACAACAAGGAAATGCAAAGTATACTGATCATTAAGTGAAACCACTGTTGAAATTGGGGGTCACTAGGAAATTCATTAAGCAATTATTTAGTAAGAGTAGTGTTCTTCTAGGAAGAAAACTTTGTGTTCTTTATGACCATCCAGAAATAATGACTGATTTATGTTAAAGAAGTTCACATTATAACTTATAAATAAACAAAAAAATGGTGCGGATGAGAGTGAACCTGTAGCATTTTCAACCCATGGAGTCGAATCGCAGATGACCAATCCTTCCGAACCAAAAGAAGGGATGTATTTGCCAAAACACGGACATCTCCATTCTTAACCTGCACATACAAATTAACAAGATACCAATTACTATAAACATTGAAAATTTATAGTCCAAAAGTGCTATTGTTGTTAATAATAGTTGCAAACACAATTAATGGGAACACATGGACATTATCACCAGAGATAAATGTAGCTACATTCAGGCAGTAAGCCATAATACCTGATTAAACAAACTTAACATAGGATTTAGCCTGCGGCAAATGAAAGTAGCAAGCACCTACTATCTGTTATAGAGTAGCCGGAAGTATTAGTTTCAAACTCATCTATAAGCTTTCCATTTTATTGATCTACCAAAGAATCAAAACTAGTCAATTAACTGGACAGAAATTGGATTTGGGAACTCTCCCAGCAGATAAAAAGTTTGTTAAGTTTTTGAAAGTTCTAAAATATGAAAGTGAACACAGCATTCTATTCCTATACAGGTAGTGAGAATGATGACATTAGAATGGGAACTACTTATAGTCCAGAGTTGACTCAGCGGAGGAGTAACTAGTAAGGTAATAATACAGTATCATGAATAGACGAAGAAGTTACATTATCATGAAAGAGTGAGTAGCTATCAGCACTTTTAGCATTAGTATCATGAATAGATGAAGAAGTTACATTATCATGAAAGAGTGAGTAGCTATCAGCACTTTTAGCATTAAGCAAAGATTTCAAGCATCCAAAAAGCAGTAGTAAACATAAATAAAGTACTCGGGAAAAGAAAAATAAAAACAGTATAACAATCAATGATATCCAGAAACAGTGTAGCTGAGGTATTCTTCTTTATCAAGCCATTGGCTAGATTGGTAGTCGTGTAATAACCCATTAACCAGCATCACTTGGAATAAAATAAACTTAATACAACTATAGTATCTTTACTATCAAATGCATGAGACAAAATTGAAAAATAACCATTAACATGGGTTTAGGTTCTTGAGGTTTAGGGTTTACAGTTTAGGGTACCATAGTAAATAGAATAGCAAACCAGCAGCAAAAATAGAGTGCAAAAAATCATCCACATCTAGCAAGTGTTACCATGGGTTCCTATAAAGAATAATATTTGCACTTGAAACATATTCTTCAAAATCAAGGAAAACAATTCAATATATTCAGGTTTTTTAAAACATTCAAAAATGTAATATTGAGTTGCACTGTAACTATTAAAATCTGAACAAATTCAATAAGTCTATTTTCCCTAATGAGAAAAAAGATTTAGATTTATAAATAAACATAAACACAGAGGACCAAACTCCCATTTGTTCGTGGAAAATTTTGAATTATAAGGTCGCTTACTACCATTTGCCAGAGAGATGGAGAAAAGTGCACTGTTTTTGTCATATTGATGTCAAATTCTTAGAAATACCGATTAAAGCAAAAAAGTCGTCTTTTATACTCTAAATTCTACAACATATGAACCCTATCGTAGAACATCTATATATTGGGGTTGACACAATAACTCTAGTTCTCATGTTAGGCATGCGATTGTCACAACTTGATAACACGTTCTAGTTGTCTCTTGTGAGTTATTTTTTTAATGTTTCCAAATTTTTCAGGGGTCATAAAAGCTAATAAATTTGGAAGCACTTTTGGATTTTTTGGCCTTCTACAGCATTAAAGCGGGTGTTTTTGTCAACGGAATACCAAATTACGCCTTAGTATCCAAGGTAAGTTGTATACTTGTATTGCTATTAGAAACCAATAAGTGTTTTTCCAAAATTAGAGAACTACTCTCTCTCCATCGGTGCTACCAACATGCCCTAGATAGAGAATTTTTTTTACTTAATAGAAATATCAAAATCATTTCTTTAAAAAGAGCTTCTGAAGCATTGTGAAAGTTCGATCAAAGAAGAACTCTATCGAGCACACATGAGCGATCTCCCTCCTTGTCATTCATCATGCATTTCGGTATTACATCTGCGTTTCATCAACATTACTAGTTTGCACAAACTAATCTCCATAATGCAACTCGGAACAATTCAAAAAACACCAACAAATCCCCAAACTGTTCCAACAACATGCATTGGGAACAACCAAAAAACCTAACTTTCTCACAACCAAGCAACCAAAATCAAATAATGCACATCTCCGATTCACAAAAGGCCAAACAAAACATCTAATAATCGCAACATCGCTGGAAAAATCCTACCGATTCCAAGTAGGCGACGGCGGCCTTTCGGGCATCGGGAGGCGAGCTCCAGTCGAGGGCGGCGGCGATGGCGCGGGCGACGTTGGCGGCGGTGCTGTCGTCGCCCTCTTCCATCAGGGGGGTTAGGATTTTTGGGATTAGATTACAAGGGTTTTGGGGGGTTGGAGTAGGGCTTTCGCATTCAATGGCGTTAGGGTTTAGGGTAAAGGGTTTCTAAGAAGGGGATTTTAATAAGAATTTGACCAGGAGAAGACGAAGAGTGGGCACCAAGGAAGAAAAAAAAGACGGAAAAGGTAAAAGGGAGAGGTGGGATTAAGCCTCTTTAATTAAAAATTTATAATTTTTAAAGTTTAGGAGCCGTTTGGTTTATGGAATAAGCAGGGATAACAAAAATTATTCCCCCTATTTCGCCAAACAATAGAATAATTTTTTTCGAAATAATAAAAAATTTACTATTCCACTATTTTGGTGGAATAGTGCTATTCTAATACTTAATTTCAACCTTAATTAAAATTATAAATTAAATTAAAATTAAATTATATAAATATAATATGTTATATATTATTATAAGGGATAATTGCCTATATACCCCTCATGCGTCTGAAAATATCTGATCTATCCCTACTTTTTCTTTCTTTCTAAAATGTCCCTCATACGTTCCACCGTTATTGCAAAATACCCCCGCAGTTATCTCATGTTAAGTTAATCTGGGTTAAACGTGAGTTAAATATCGACCACAGTTTAAAAAAATTAAAATACCAATTTTGCCCTTAACTTAAGGGCAAATAAGAAAGGTTGGTGACGGTAGAGGGGTATATTGGAAAAAACCAAAAGTCGAAATACTTTTGTGCCCTTGACTTTAAGGGCAAATAAGAAAGACAGTGATGGTAGAAGGGTATATTTGAAAAGGACAAAATAGTAATTTTACAGAGATAACAGAGTTACTTAACAGATTTTAACTCTAAGGGTATATTAGAAATAGGTTGGAACGTAGGAGGGGTATTTTCAATATTAGCCTTCTAAGAAGGGTAAATCAAAAAATCGGGAACTTTTCACGGGTATATAAGCAATTGCCCCTTATTATAATATATTATGTCACGCCCCGGATTACACATTTTTTCGGACACACCGACAAATTCGACGTACATAAAAGAATTTTTCCTGTATACGAAGCAATAGTTGTACCTGTACCTATAATCATACAAAACTATAACTAGTAGTATAGATGTCATGCCCCGGTCCTGAAGCGCCCGTAAGATGTACGTACACCGTGTACATCAAACACCCACAATACACACAAGGCGTCTACCAAAAACTATGAGTGAATAAGATAAAGTCCTAACAAGGCTATTAGAGCGAGTAATGTAAAATCACTAAAGTTCTAACATAAAGAGATCTGCAATAAAGATACAAAAGGTATACAACTAAACCCAGAGATCTAACATAATCTCTAAACCAAAAATACATAATATATCTTTCCACGAGGTACAAAAAGAAAGATGATGTCGGGTCCTCTAAAAATCTCCGTAGGACTCTAGCTAGCCGCTAACCCCTTACCACGATCCGTAGCCACTCCCGATGCGAATGGCTTTGAAACAACAACAAAATAGAAGGCGTGTGTCACACCCCGAGACCGCTACCAATTTGGTCCGGTTCGGGCACGCCGATCAGGCGCCGAACGGACAGCATCTCCTCTATCCGCCCAAGACTTGACAACCAAGTCATGTACAAATAATTGCCCAGGAATTAATTCTATTACATACATGACGAGAAACAAAGCACATAAAGGTGCCGACGAGTAAGAGCAAGATACGAGTAATCATACAAGTAAATAAAGAGAGATAAGTCTAACTACTACATCATTTAACCATTTGTTTACATCAAGTTTACATTCTTATAACTTCAAAATGAATATCTACATTGTTTCCTCCAACATAAATAATTACATCCAAAATGTACCACGGGAGGCTCAATGCTACAGGGCGCGACACCCTTACCACGATCCCGACCGGAGCCCTCGTGCTCGAACTTTGTAATAGAGTGGGATGAGAACTATCTTCCATAGTTCCCAGTGGACTCGGCCGCCGACTCCGCCATCTCCCCACTAGGTCTAAGCAGGCATAAGCAGATAGATAGATAGATATCTTAAACTGTAAACAATGCATATTAAAGAAATTGCAGTATTCTACTATGTCTGGAGAACATGAATAAGTGTTATGGCCATGTAAACACTAACATGTTATCATAACTCTGTAAAGTGTACATGCGTCTCTACTATGCTCAATATGCACATTACGCCCAATTCACATAACTCTCTTGAGTTTATTACCCAATCCTCTGGCTGGCCCGTAGGCGCGCCCACAACTCACATTTCAAACCGGTCTTTATTGGGGGACTCGAACCACCCGAGGGGTTGTCTGCGGGACCCCACATAGGCTATCCCTTGGGACCCCACATAGGCTATCCCAATTGTTTCACGTGCCAAGACTCTGGACCTCGCACTACCCTTGTGGAGCGACCTCCACGAGCACTGAACACACTGTGTGAGTATGATCTAATCCTCGCCCATTAAGAATATCTTGCCACTAGGGTCATTATGTTCAAGTGTTCTCTAACACTACATTCTAATGCCACTCATCAAGTTTACAGTTGGTTCACATATCACTAGTGTTCTTTACACTATATTCTAATGCCACTCGTCAAGTTAACTACTTGGTTCACATGTCACTAGTGTTCTTTTACACTAAGTTCTATTGCCATTCATCAAGTCATCTATATTCATGCAAGATTAAGTTATTATTCAACTTATCTCTATAGAATTCTATGTCACATAACTCATTCTCATGCACCCTACGTTCACATGCCAAGCCTACTATGCCGCAGAAAAAGGGAGCATGCAAGAATAGTAGAAGCAACTACATATATACCCTATCATGCCTGAAGCTATATATATATATATAAATGAAATATGCTCAACATGGTTACTTAGACATAGGGAGCAGTTCGACTGCTTCGGGATGGCACCCCCCACCTTTAGGTGATCTCACGAAGCTATGGCGTCAATCTCGTGGTCTTCAATCGCTACTTCGACTCTTCGAGTCAACACGAAATTTCAGATTTTCGTTTAGACCAGAACTCCCATACCGCTCGTCGGATCGATGAACCGTCGCTTCCTATGCATTCAGACATGTAACAATTAGGTAGATATGCGATCAAATTAGATCAATACCCATCATTTCCAAAAACCCTAATTTTGAGCCCTGGGTTTAATTCAATGCAAGAATCCATATTGGAGCTCTAGGTTCATGCATAAACTGTTAGTTATATGCCCAAAAGCCAATCTGGTGACACTATCTTAAGGGTATTTATGTATTAATCATTTATAATTCATAATATAAGGGCAGATGATCTATTCATATATATTGTATAGCAGTACAATATTGATATGAATCGTCCATAGGGTCTTTGTTAGGAAAGACATATTCCTAAGAGTTAGGAATTTGAGATATATACTTTTCTGTACAAGACTCTTTAAATGCTCCTAGCCAGAGGAATATTACAGGGACGGTGATATTCCGGATAGGCCGGTGTATGCTATGTTTCTAATTGAGGTGACGAATCTCAAGTCACTAGTGTAGGGACACTGAAACAAGCATACATGTGCTTGTTAGAGAACAAGTACACTGAGCGTGACTATTTAGTTGAACAGTCACATGGTTCTATGCTCGCCAGTGACAAGTTCATTGCTACAGTTGTGTGAAGTACTCCTTGGACCTGAGGCATCATAGTTGCTTCACGTATAGGTTGCTACAGTTTGACAGTACTAATACTTAGACTCTAGACACGGGTTTATGTTCGGTACTGATTGGCTATAGTGATTTATGTGGGGAGGCATGTGAATGCGTAATAAGGAATCCAACACTCTCAATAACAAGGGAGAATGTCCTATGCAGTCTATCGGACTTGACTCGGAAAACCCCTGGCCAGGGTACATGGTATATGGAAAGAGTTTCTAACTGTGTTACCATATTGAGTTGATTTCAGGTAGTCTAGTCATATGGTCGAATGATAAGGTTTGGAGAGTAACCATAACCTTAGTTCGATTGGGACGTTTTATGATGGAAGGAATTAATCACATAGTAACGGTAAGCGGAAAGGCTCATTCTTCATCACCATTCTGGATTGCCGTGATATACTGTTAGGTGTCACTCACGGACGGTGAGAGAATAAGAATGATTTGAATTGAATCATTCTTATTTATCGATTAGAAGAGTTCTAATTAAATATCAAAGAGTTTGATGTTAAGCTCCACTGCCGAATGGTAATGAACCTATGCGGTCACACACATTAGGAATTGTGTGGACCCGAATCGTTTGGATGAGAGTCGTTCACTAAAAAGTTTAGTGTAAGCGATGAAAATAAAAAGAAGTTGTTTAATTAAATTAGATTTAATTATTCAATTCGGTTATAACTAATAGTCCTAATTATACTAGGATCTCAGAATCAGTTTGAGAATTATGCGCGAGATTTAAATTTATCTCTGATTAGATTAGGGATAATATTTAATCATAAAAGATATTTAAATGAGATTTAAATATTAATATTAATAAGTAATCTTATTGGATAAGATTAAAATTAGATAAGATCTAATTTAATATTAGAGAGATTAATATTTATCTCTAATTGGATTAGAGGATAATTAAATATTCATAATATCTTATGAGATAAGATTTTTACTAAATTTGATTTAGTTGGATAAGTGTGAATATTTAATTGTTACATTTTATTGGAGAGAGAGAAAATCTTATTAGATAAGATTTTATGAAATAAGATTCTATACATATACATATATAGATTTATATGTATGTGAATACAAGTTTTTGAATGTGAAATATAAATATATATATATAAAAAAGGAGAGAGCCGTACTGTATAGAATAGAAATTCTAAATTAATTAAGATGCTATGCACCTTAATTAATTTGATGAATGATAGCTATTGATCCATATACATCTAGAGATCAATTTCTCTCCGATCTCTCTTTCGCGCACGTGATTCTTTCCAATCAACTTCTCTATTCTTCATCGACTGAAAGATCATGAAGGGATTGCTAGCACCGTCCAGATGGTCCGTGACTCATCTAGTTCGTGAGACGAAGATCGATCGGCTGCTTGCCCGTGTGGATACGCGTAGAGGGCATGTGCGCGCCGATCGTAATTCATGTTCGTCGTATTCAGTTTCAACCGTACAATAGATCAAGAGACCTTAACTGGTCCATGGTAAGATCTCTAAATATAAAGAGTTTTTGTTTAGATTAATTTTTGCATAGTAACATGAGAATGATCCGCCGGCAACGATTTGATTTATTGGTTTTCGGTTTTCATATGTGATATGTATTTGGCTTCCGAAAATTTTTAAAAGTACAAAACTATTTTCCGCTGCGTTTTTTCTTTATGTGCCGGTTAATTTCTAACATAAACCACCTAGGAGAGAAGCTAGGGTTCCATTAAAACCATTTCTAGAAGATAAAAACCTATCTAGAAAGATCTACCATGAGAGCTCTCATGAGTTTACCTCTATTGAAAGCTCCAAGGGTGGAAAGGAAGAAGAAGATGCCCAAGATTCTTCTCCTTGCTTGATTCTCCACCAAGATCTCCTCTTATGCTACAATTGCATAAAAAACCCTTAACTCTCAATATATGACCAAGCCCAGCCTGGGCAGTTTCGGGCTACGGGGACCGGTCCTTCTAAGGGAGGACCGGTCCCCGAGAGTAACCTCTCGCAGGACAACCCTTCTGCCTCAAAATTACGCGTACGGGAACCGGTCCCCGTCCAAGGGACCGGACCTTCAGGGACCGGACCCCAAGAGCATTTCTCACTGGCAGAATTTCCTACCAGTTTCTACCCCAAGAGCAAACTTTGTGCGAAGAGTTTTCTCTGCCGCACAACTACTTACAGGAACCGATCCCTCCTACCAGGTACCGGTCCCCGAGAGTAGAAATTCTGCAACTCAGCAGAATTCACACTTTGCTATCCGAGGCCCTCGCCAATGCACTTTTTGGGTTTTTGACACCTTCGGTCTTTCCGAAGCGAACCCAATCGACAATTAGTTGATTCTAAATGAAGTCTAATCCTCGGTTTTCGAGAATTCACTTCCTTACAGCGTGAGAACTATTAAACAATAGTTCCCAGTGGGCAAGTCGCCAACCTCAGCGAAATACTCCACTAGGCTAACATAAGCGTGCTGTAAAGGTAATAATAAGCAATATGAAAAGCAAATAATTAAACATGTTCATATCATAGTCATGCCTCTATTAAGGAATTAACTATCATGTATATGATGTTCCAATTTCACTTGATCAACTATGTGTCAATGTTGGTTGATATGCATAATCAATGATATGCCAATATTAGTTTACATGTATGTCCAATATGTCCATAATGCTACAATGAGTGATGATACTCTTCTTGACTATTCTAACCATGCATTATGCCAATCAAGATAGGTGTAAGCATACTACCACTAGAGTGTCAATGCTAACAATAACAAATATAAGGTCCACATATGCACTATCATGCGTGTCCACTAGTCCAACTAATATGCACCATCTAGTAGTAGTTTCCACATTACACTTTAGGTATCATAGTTCAATCCCCATCGTGGATTTACACATGTGTGTAGTCCAGCTTGTGTCGTACCAAAAATGGCCTCGTAGTAGTCAACATTCCCACTCTAGGAATGAGCCTCCCCCACGGCATCCCATTTCGGCGCCCAATCCCGCATGGATGAGCTTGTGTCGCGTAGGCTATCTCCGGAGTACCGGCTTGTGGGGAGCGACCCTCACAAGTATGTGCGAATGAACACAATGGCAAGCAAGCATGATCAATAGTATCTAGCTCTCGGTCATCATGTTTAAAACATGGAATAAGTAGCAACGACCACAAAGGTCCAATATAGCATCAAAATGTCAAGGTTTGTCCAATACTAACCCAAATGTCACTACATAACGTTCATGTTTACTATGGCAAGTAAAAGTCACTAGTTCATATGCACACAACCCTTGCCATTATCCTATCTAGGATAGTTCACTGTTGTTCAAGTCTCAATGAGAGTTCACACTTAGTCTATTCCACTGTAGCTAAGGAAATCACTTTCTTATGGTGTATGCATAGATACTACAAATTATTTACAATACTCATGATGCTTCATGCATATATCTTTCTACCAATGCCTCTACTTTATGGAGTAATAAACAATCATGCAAGTGCTTTCATTCAATATATATATGCTATATGCAATTTTCCATCTTGCCATTCACCCAAAGGCGCTCAAATCTCATAATATTATATACTAGTTATCCAACTAGGTTAAATACCTCAAGTTTAGTTTCATGATAATCCTATCATGCTCTATGTCACAATATCACAACTACCTTTTCTACAACAAGTACAATGTAAGAAATGTTAGGTTCTATTCAAATCTCATTTAAATAGGTTCACAATCCGCTCTAACATGCTTTCCATCAAGCAGTAAATGTCATTATAGAATGCAAGTTAGCAAGATACCTGTGACGCACTGAATCTTTGCAAATTGCGTGATTCGAGTGTTCGAGTGGTGTATCGAACGATTCCACACTTTGTGGGAGGTCGTAGACGGAGTTCCGACCCACGGTTCGAATTTCTGAAGTTTTTGGCTTTGTCTCGAAAGGTTTACTCTCTGAGACTGGTCTCCAAAGGGAGAGACCGGTCTCCCCAAGCAGTGTCTGCGGCAGAAGGTGTGGCATTCGGTCTCTAGTCATGAAGACCGGTCCCTGTGCGCGTTGTCTGCGGTGGAGGCCATGGAGACCGGTCTCGGCTACCAGAGACCGATTCCAGTACACTGTTTTTGCGGGAAGGCCACCCGAGACCGGTCTTGACTTGTGGAGACCGGTCTCCAAGCCCGAAAACTGCCCAGACCCGGGCTGTGCACAGTTTGCAAAGTTGAGGGGCTTTTCGGGATTTTGTTACATTAGAGAACCTATATGGCTGCCTCTTCTCTTCTCCTTCCATTTCACACTTTCACACCCTCGCACACACCTTGAAAGAGAAGGAGAAGGAGAAGGAGAAGGAGAAGAAGAAGAAGTGAAGGAAGAGACCAAGGAGAGCTTGCTTGTGGGTTTGGAACACCGTTCTCTTCATCTTCCTCACCTTTGGAGCTTAGAGCTTGGACTTGGAGGTTGCTTTGAGGAAGGATCATCACTTCAAGGAGGTTTTGATTTTGGTTTTGGAGCTTCTAAAGGTAAGCATCACCTTCTATTTCTCTAGAATTAAGTTTTGATGCTTCCTACTAGATGAAACCCTAGTTTTGGAAAATCTAGGGTTTATTTGGGGCTTTTTGATTTGAGGGCTTTGGGACCTAATTGATGGGTTTAGAATCTTTGTTTAGGTTGGATTAGAAGGACCCTAACTCCCATTTGGAGATCGAGTAAGTTTCCTTCGCATCCGGTGAGTTTTCTTCACCCTTTCGTAGAGTTTCTTAAAGATTGAGATCACGGTTCGTCGTTTGAGGTTGTAACTCCTATGGTTTGCTTCTTAGGGCACTAGGAGCAACAATATAAACTTCGTTAGCGTTTCGAAACAACGCTCGGAGCATTCGGTGGGTTTGGCTTCACAAGTAGAGGAGAAAATGTCTCCTATGTGGTTAATTGTTATCAATAAATTATTTGGCATTCATATTCATGCTAGATAGAATTTATATGAATTTTAGAACACTTAAAATGCATGCCTTATATATTATGAAAATTTCAATCTATGTAGTTGAGCATTCTGGAGTATTTTGCATGCATGTGAGGGTGATTCTTGTGGGCACTTGGGAATGTGCCTTTATTGTTTAATATAGCTCAATTAACGTATTTGTAAACATTAAACTCATGTTGGGACTTAGAAAGATTAAGTGTCATCAAGGGCCACTTAACTTAAAAAACTGTGAAACTCCAACATAGTGACATTGATATAGGCCATTGGACATCTATTATATTCCATGTTAGAGACATGATGACATAGAAATAGGCCTTGGACACAGTAGCTTTACTTTCCATGTTTTAGACATGACGACTTGGTACTTGAGACGGTTATATGATTACATTGCCATTGTGCTCATTCGCACATGCTTGTGAGGGTCGCTCCCTACAAGCCGGCACTCCGGAGTTGGTTAACGCGATACTTATTCGCCGTGCGGGATTGGGCGCCGAAGTGGATTGTCGTGGGATAGGCTCATTCGAATTCCTAGGGTGGGGATGTTGACTACTACGGGGCCATTAGGCTCGGCATCGGCTAGACAGCCTTCGGGTGGGTCTTCAGGCCAGACAGCCTTCGGGCGGGTCTTATGAGATTTAAACTAAAGTAGTTTAATTAACATTAGACATGGACTAGAATAGTAAAACTTGACACTTTACTATTACATTATGGACATTGGACTAGTTGGTTATATTTACTATTCATGCTTAGAATAGTTGCTTACTTATGCAAGTTCATACTAAGTAGAGACATCATGTTTAGTGGCTTACATACTCTACTTACCTGTCACTTTTACAGTTTACTTACCCTCTTACTCGTTTGTTTTGGGCCTAGTGGAGCATGCAACTGAAGTCAGTAATTGCCTACTGGAAATTATTATGTAATAGTTCTCACGCCTTCTGTTTCCTATGTGTTACAGAGCCTTCGGCACTGGCGGAGGCATGGAATCGCGGCAAGAGAGTCGCCTAGCTAGCTAGCTACAGTTTCTGTTTACATAGGTGATTTTTCCTCTCTTTTTGTGTTTTGTGAGAGAGTGACTTTTGTATCCATGTATAGAGACCACCATGTACCCTTTTAGTTTTTACTATGGGATCTTTTGTTGTACTCTCTTTATAGTTTCATAGTGGAGGTTGGTACTTTTATTTGTTAGCTTTCCTTATGCTTATTAGTTTAGATATCTAGTTGTTACTTTGCTCTGATACTTCTAGATTCCTTTACTATTGTTGGTTATTTATCGTTTTTGTTAGACGCCTTGTATGTTTTAGACGTACGGCGGGTCTGGGCACGCGTCGGGCGGGCTTCCGCTGGGTCCCGGAGCGTGACAATACCTCTACTCTCTAGAGTATAACTTTCTACATGCAACTCTAGGTGCCATGTATTCTATAATTCTATCATGTTCCGAACTGCAAGAAGATCCTTCTTAAGGTTGCATAAGAAAGACATCATCCAGATACGTCACTACATTCCAAATCCACATATATGCCCCTACTACATAGAGCGTAAATTTCCAATGCATAACATGTATGTATTAAGTTCTCATAAATTCTAACATATCATTTTGAGCATGATTAAGCATCTAATTATGCCTTGACATCAAGAGAAAAATATAGGGGGAGTTTACCCATTTCGGTGAGGTCAAACCCACCGGAAGCACTTCGAACCCTTTCGTTTCACCGAACGAGGTTGTCCCCCAAGCTTCTAGCACCCTAAGAGAAATTCTAAAAGGGCCAAAAGCCTCGAACGAACATCAAACAAAATTCACCAAAAATCACATAAAAAAGAGGTGAAAATTACCTTTGATTAAGTTACACTTGTCCAAAGCATAAATCGAGGCTTCCAAGCTTTAAATCCAACCTATAAGAGTGTTCTACACTCATCAAATCCAACCCAAAAGTCTCAAATCAAGAAACCCCAAATAAAACCCTAGATTCTTATTTCTAAGTTTTCATTTCAAAAACTCCACAAAAACAAGATCTAGAGGGTAGATCTTAGTCACTAACCTCTCAAGGAGCTCCAATCTAAGTTTGGAATGAGCTAGGGTTGAAGATTCCTCCTCCAATAAGCTCCAATCCAAGTTCCAAAGCTTCTCCAATGGTGGAAATCCAACATAAAGCAAAGAGGAGCAAAGAGAGGAGGTCAAACCAAGCTAAATCACAAGAAAAATGGAGAAAATCCAAGGGAGGGAGCTCTACCTGGGTTCTCCACGTTCTAGGGCTCAAAAGAGTCCTCAAGGGGCTGTGGTGGGGATATATAGAGTTGCAACATTTGCAAAAACACCCTCTAACAACGTGCAATCTGCAACTGCACTACGTACTGGTACACGGGGAAGTGTACCGGTACAAGCAATATTTTGCGCCAACCCAAGCCTCGGGTTGACAGAAAACAACCTTGTGTACAAGTACAAACCCAATGTTGTACCGGTACAACCATCAACATGTTCCGGGGTAACCATCAACTTGTACCGATACTCAGCCCTGTTGAGGCAAACCCGAGAGCAGACCAAAATCCAATCTTTTTGAGTTTTGGTGCTAAGTTTTAAATCTCCATTATCGGGATGCGAGCCATAGGTCGGAACACTATCTACGACCCTTCAAAAAATGTGGAAAAGCTCGAAACACAGACTGAACACTCAAACCTTGCAATTTGCAAAGGTCCATGTGTTACAATAGAGCTGTTAACAGAACTGTAAACATATATAAATAAAACCTCGAGGGGTTCCAGTACATACACATGTCTACTACACCAGTCGCTCCAGCGAGTACCCAGACAACAACAATATATAAATAAATACCCCAAAACTACCTGTAGGAGGTACTCCTTTAGCACTGCACAAATCTGGAAAGGACCTAACTCGTGACTCCCTTTCCACGATCTATATCAGCAACAGCAGCAGCCACCGACGAAGGCTCTACAAAAAGGGGTTAACAATTGGGTGTGAAGAAAATTTAAACTCTCGCAGGCTCTTCTTTCTGGGTGTTCAGCTGGTGGGTTGACATCCTTACTTCACTGTGATAACTTTCGTGCACTTTTACCAACGGGCGCCACTGGTGGAGTTTCTGACCGGCCCATGAGGAGCGCTATCTGCCAAAGGTCGGGATCGGGGAAGGGGAAGAAGCCGCTCAAGCAGGTAGCCTGGGCGGATGAGGTAGGTGGAGAGTTACTAAGGGTGTGCAGGACTATTGATGAAGATGTGGTGAAGGTAGCTGGCTCTGGCAGGAGTATTGATGAAGAAGACGAGAAGAAGGGAACTGGGCGGGACAGGATCTTCATCCGAGACCAGAAGCTCGTATCCAAGGAGTATCACAAAAGAGGAATACCTGAGGCTCGGGATGGTGGAGGAAGCAACAGGGGTAGGGTGTGCAGGAGCCATGAAGAAGCCGAGGGGAAGTTTGATACTTGTGGCAAGAACTACACCCGAGATCAAAAGAGTGTCTTAAATGACGAACACCAAAGGGGCACAACGCTGAAACATCCTGGGAGGCCTAGGAGTGAAGGAAGGTGTAGGGAGGAAGGTGGCGACAGTAATTGCACCTTTAAGGCTAGCAGTTCTTATAAGGAGGCCTTACTGTCGAGGGGGGATGCACATCACTCTGTTTCCATTGCCAGACGCATTCTCTGTAGAGTTCCTTCTTCTCCTCCACCTTACACTACGACTCCCAAATCCCGCCGCCGAGGAAGGAGGTGTTTCAGGTGCCTCGCTTCGGATCACGTGGTAGCGGAGTGCCGCGATCCACTTCGGTGTTTGAGGTGCAGGAAGACGGGACACGGGCCAACCTCGCCAAGACGTTTCGGGTGGGGAACGCCGCCGCCATGAACGGGCGTTGCACCACGAGAGGAGGAACCGGTGTCCAAAGTGTACGTCCGTACACCGAGGAATACTGCGTCGGGTTGAGCTGCGGCGTAACGCTATTCTCGCCGATGTTATCCCGCCGCCAACCCGGGGCCGGATCCCATCGCACCATCAAAATGCTCGCGGCGAGTTCGGAGGGTATAATGACGACTTCTCGATCGCCGGCTGAGAGAGGGAATATGCCATCTTCTTACCGGAGTGGGTCCGGGCGGAGGTCCTGGCCAGGAGGGAAGTCCTGACCCTTAATGGTTTTTGGCTCGGTGTTTCCTGCGGGGTCGGCATCGCTTCGTCGCCATCACCCGTAGAGTACCGCGCGTGGATTCGCCTCGTCCACCTCCCGTTCGAGATACGGACGGTGCGAGGGTCGCAGACTTTGGTAAGCGGTTTTGGCCGCTTTATTAAACGGACGAGGCTACTAAGGCGGCGAAGGACACGAGAGCCTTTAGATGCCAAATCGCGCTCGACTCCATCCACGGTGTTCCACGAACACATCGGTCATCGTTGGAGATGAGCTCTTCCCGGTCATTGTCCACCTGGAGAGATGGGAAAGACACGTGGCCAGGGATGTTAACGCACCCCCCGCGCCCCCGAGGAACGACGAAGACGAGGCCAGGGCTCCGGAGGGGGAGGGGGGCCAGCACGACAAGCGGGCGTGGAGAACGCAGATAGAGACGAGGAGATGGAAGACACACCCGGGGAACTGGAGGAAGTTGACTTGGCGATCCAGCACAATAGGGCGGCCGGAGATGTGAGGTCCCGGAGTCGGGGTAGGAAGACCTTGCTCCCTCGCCCGGCCGACGGCGAGAAGTTCGGGGTTGTGAGATCTCCATACCATGATGGAAGGACCCCGCTCCATCATCCGACTGCCGGGGGGTCAGCACGGCAGAAGACCGGGGCGGCGAGGGGCATGGATTCGTCGTCAAGGGCATCCATGGAGCCTCTGCTGGCCCTGCGACAGGCGAGGCGGTCGGGGAAGCTCCGGGCGGCGGGGGTGCGCCGTAGCGGGGCCCCAACGGTCCGTTTGGGAGCGGCAATCGAGGCCAAGGGGGCTCTCGTACCGAGGATGGCAAAGCGAAGCTCTCCTCCCACGAGTTGCACCAAGACGGATAGGGGACAGGTTGGCTCTTCGAAACTGGTTTTACCTTTTTCTTATTCTATAGGAACCTCTGCCATCTACCGGACAGGAAGGCTACCTCGGAAGGTGACCCGCATTTATTGCTGTGGGGAGGCTACCAAGGTGGTTGATCCCCAAAGTCAACCAGATGTTTCTTCTATCACTCTGGGGCCCACGTCTTTAGGGCCAAGAATCCCATCACCCACGGCCCAGGATTGGATGTCTATTCGAGATGGCCTGATCGTGGGTATTGGGTGGGGACCCTCGGTGGGCCCCAATGCAGGGCTTTTCTACGTCTATACCCAACTCCCGATTAAGACGACGCTTCTGCGGACTGTGAATTGCGGGACGTTTAGTGGCCCAGCCTTCTCTCTGCCTGATATGGAGGATAATTATGGTGGAGTGATGGGGGGGGGGGGAACTGGATTGTTGGTCTTCCAATGCAGCGCTCCTCAGGACTAGAGACGGTCCGGCCCCCACTCTCCTCGAGGCGTGCAAACCTTCCGACCCGGCGAAGTCAGACCCCCCCTCCTGTCAGCCTGGTGCCGGGGGGAGATAGGGAAGATACGAACGAGAGTCAGCCTCCGCAGACCCTGGTTACGGGAGGCGACGCCAATGAAGACGCTGCAACACCCATCAGGAGCTCTCGGACCAGCAAACGACTTGCAGGGTCCGGTAATGTATCCGTCCTGGACAAGGCCATTCTTCGAAAAATCAGCGTGCGCGAAGGCGGGAAAGCGAGTGGGCGCAGATCGGATTTAGCTAAGACCATCGCCAGAAGCCGCCGCAGTGGGGTGATTTTGGACGAAAACGAGGCGGAAAACTTTATGACGTTCCTGAAGGGAGGGGTGCAGGCTTGATGTGCGTCGATTCGACTATATGTCTTTTTTCGGTTTTGGGTGGTGGATGTTCCCTGTTTTTTATGTTTACTGTCGCTGTTTTGGTTTGGCTCGGTAACCACCGTTTTGTGTTTTGGTGGTGGATGCCCCTAGAGTCTTATGTTTAAAGTATGTAGTTGGAACGTGAGAGGGCTTAATGATCCCTCCAAGCGTAGTGCTGTTAGGGAAGTGGTATCTAAATTTCGCAATACGGTAGTCTGTCTACAAGAGTCAAAGGTCGATCACGTTTCAGGGACTTTTTTAAAAAGTTTTGGTGGACCTTCTTTTAACAAGTGTGTTTGTCTTTCTGCCATCGGCGCATCCGGGGGAGTAGTTACGGGGTGGAGCTCCTGCTTCTTTACTTGCCATAGTGTAATCGTTCGTAAATTTTCCATCACCGTACTACTATCCGCAGTGAAGGGCGGGATTTCTTTTTTCCTCACAAATGTGTACGGGCCGGCTTCTTGGAACGGCAAGGAAGAATTCTTTGCAGAGCTCGAACAACTAAAGGAGGAATGCAAGGATAAGTGGATCATCTGCGGCGATTTTAATTGTACGAGAGGCCAGGCAGAACGTAGGGGTAAAATCTGGAGTGTCAAAGCGACTGCGATGTTCAATGACCTTATCAGAAAGCTAGCCTTGATCGACCCACCCTTGACTAATCAGGCTTTCACGTGGACTAACATGCAAGCGAACCCCACTTGCGCAAGACTTGATCGATTCCTTGTTTCGACAGAGTGGGACTCTGCGTTCCCCCTGTCAAGAGTCGAGGCGCTCCCTAGAATTACGTCAGACCATTGCCCCATTCTTCTAACGGCAGAGGAGAACTCTAGGGGAAAAATAAGATTTTTCGATTTGAGGACGTCTGGTTAAGCCATGAGGGCTTCCGGTCTAAACTGCCAGTCTGGTGGGCAGAGGGGGCTAGGGAGTTGGCAGGGAAGCCTGCGGT
Source organism: Aechmea fasciata (assembly GCA_025177825.1). Classification (NCBI taxonomy): domain Eukaryota; kingdom Viridiplantae; phylum Streptophyta; class Magnoliopsida; order Poales; family Bromeliaceae; genus Aechmea; species Aechmea fasciata. The sequence continues at coordinate 1,477,991 of CM045944.1, read as the reverse complement.
GCTAACGTTCACGGCAAAGCTCCGACATTGCCGACGTCGAATAAAGGAGTGGTGTGCCAATGAATTCCACAGTATTAGAGCTCTCAAGCAATATCTCATGGGAGAGATCCAGGATATAGACAAATTAGAAGAACAGGGCCCTATCTCGCAGGGCTTACGGACCAAGAGAGAGGAGCATAAGGAAAGGCTAAAGGGAGTGTTACACGAAGAATCCGCTATGTGGAAGACCAGGGCCAAACAGCATTGGTTGAGAGAAGGGGATGGCAACACTAAATTCTTCCACTCAGTTGCCAACGACAGACGGAGAGCTAACTGGATCGGCGAGACAAGGGAGTATGGGGCAGCCTATCAATCGGAACAGGAGAAACAGAACTACTTCTATCGGGAGTTCAAGAAACTGTTCACACCAGAGGGTACGGCTCCAGATTCCTGGGGGGATTGGACTGGTTTATTCCAAAACAATCGCGTCACAGCAGCCGACCTAACGACGCTAACCGCACCATTTAGCTTGGACGAAATAAAGCGAGTCTTCCAACCGGGAAGTGGACAAGGCACTGGTCCCGATGGTTTCCCCCTAAGCTTTTACCAAACTTTCTGGGAAACTGTGAAGGAGGACATCGCCAATTTATTCCAGGAAATGTCCGACGGAAGTCTTACCACCGCGCCCATAGATTATGCGTTTATCTGTCTAATTCCCAAAAAGGAGGGGGCCGCGCAAGCAAACGATTTCAGGCCTATTAGCCTATTAAATGGGATCCAGAAGATCATCTCTAAAACACTGGCCAATCGACTGGAACTGGTCATGAATGAGCTAATATCCCTTCTCAATCGGCCTTTCTAAAAGGAAGGAACATCGAGACGCTTACGCGACAGTTTCAGAACTCATAGGGTGGGGTACCAAAAAGGCGATTGACGGAGTGGGGGTCAAGGTTGATTTCGAAAAAGCCTATGACAGGATTTACTGGCCTTTCATCTTTCGTATTCTACGGTCGTGGGGGTTTGATGACAAATGGTGTGGGTGGATCAAACTTTGTGTATGCAATGCGAAAGTGGCGATCCTAGTAAATGGAGAACCGACTAGCTGGATAAAGACAAAGAGAGGTGTAAGGCAGGGGGATCCGCTGTCGCCCTTCCTATTCCTGTTGGTAGCAGAGTGCCTAGCTCGAATGACTAAGGTAGCGGTATCCAACAACTTACTCAAGGGTCTAGGCCCATCGGAGGCAAGTAGGGCCTCTCTTATCCAATTTGCGGACGACACTTTTTTCTTCTGCGAGGCAAGAAAAAGGTATATGAGGTCGCTCAAGTTCTTATGGCATCTGTTTGAATGGGCGTCGGGTTTGAAAATCAACAGAGAAAAATCAGAACTGTTCTACCTGGGGCAAGTAGAGGGAAAAACAGCGAGACTTGCGAACATTCTTGATTGTACAATAGGAGCGTTCCCCTCCAAATACTTGGGGTTACCCCTTTCGCCCAAGCCACCTACAAAGGAGATGTGGAGGAGGCTAATTCAAAAGATCCAGGGCAAGATCGACGGATGGCACGCCAAACTCCTCTCCAGGGGGGGGGGATTGGTTTTGGTAAACGCGGTTCTCACTAACTTACCCCTATATTTTCTGTCGGTATTCAAGGCTCCGAAATGGGTAATTAAGAGTATCGAAGCTCTAAGAAGAGATTTTTTCTGGAAAGGAGGACGCCACTCTGGGGGCACGGGTTGCTTGTTGGCGTGGAAGAACGTGTGCAAGAGTAAGAAGGAAGGGGGGCTTGGCATCCTTGGGGTTGAAAGCATGAACCAAGCGCTTCTTTCTAAATTGTGGTGGAAATTTTTTTCAGCACCTCTGTTGCAGTGGAATAAGATAATACATGAGCTTTACTACCGCCGGCGTACACCTTTAAGGGAAGGGAAATCCTTCCGACCTTACTCATACTGGTGGAAAGGGGTCCTCGGACTAGGTAAATTCTTCTCTTGGGGAATGGCCTACGAACTCGGTAACGGGCGCACTATCAATTTCTGGTGTGACCGGTGGTGCGGGGACATCACGTTGAAACTCGCGTTCCCTACGGTATACCTCACGTCGGAGGGGAAAAATCTTAAAGTAAGCGATTGTGTCACTAGGGGAGGATGGGACTGGCGGAGAATTACGGGTCTACCTACAACCCAGAGGACAGGAAGGGGGACCAGCTTCGCTGCGTTAGAGGAAAGGGTCTCGGGGCTAACCACCTCGCAGGACACCAGACAGAATACAATGGCGGTGGAGCCAGGATGGACTTTTCTCGGTAAAGTCAACCTACGAGGCGCTGACGGACGGGGGAACGAGGGACGCACGAGCGGCCTGCATCTGGAGAATTAAGATCCCTCTAAAAGTAAAGGTATTCTGTTGGCTGATTCTCAAGAAGAGAACCCCTACGGCGGACAGGCTTTTTAAAAGAGGGTGGATTCAAAGTGCTGTTTGTGTCCTGTGTGGAGTGGTAGAGGAATCAGTGGACCATCTGTTTACCCAATGTGTTTTCAGTAGGTTTATCTGCGTGAGGGGTGTCGAGGGGGTACAGACCCAAGACTTGGGGGAGGAAGTGAACCAAGTTTGGGACAGATGGAAGAATAAGAAGTGCCCGCATATGAGGAGAAACAGCCTGTCGGACTTAGTGGGTTGCTGGTGGATCGTCTGGAAGACCAGAAACGATTGGATCTTTCGGAGTAAAACCGGAGACGGTGGTGTCGAACTTTAGGCGGTGATAAAGGATTGGGACTCCACTTTCTTGCTTAAACCCCCCCCCCCCCTTTTTTTTTTTTTAATCGGGGCCTTGGATGCCCTACTATTGTAGCCGAGTTCATCTATCTAATAAATGAAGCGGGTAGCGTGCTACCTCTTTCTCAAAAAAAAAAACAATTGGGTGTGAGAACTACTGCAAAAAGAAATAATCCTCAGTAGGTACCACTACCGACCTTAACGGCTTACCCACTAAGTCTACAGAAAGTATGCTCAATGATAATAA